>CM023615.1:10473006-10575506 GCA_013358685.1 Antennarius maculatus
CGTGTCTATGTGTGACTGTGTGTTTTGAGTTTGCATCAGGGAACTTACACCAGACTTTAAAAGATGTATGAAGAACTCAGCTTTTTTCTTTCTTGACAGAGAAAAAGAGAGCAAACAGTTCCCAGAATGCCAGGGGAAAACACAGTTCAAATAGTGTGAGGGCGAAGGGAACAGATCAGAGAAAAAGCTGTTTGCAGTTCAGGCCTACAAGGCAATTCTTCCCTCGACTCCCAGGTGAGAGAGCTCAAAGAGAAATAAACCTGAGGTACCAATTTGCTGAGTTTTGTTCAATAGATGGCCGAGTGCCTTGAGATTTTACCCTGAGTGCACAGGAGCCAGGGCCAGTAAACAAAATTACTTAAGGATGGTTACATATTCTCTCTCTGTCTTTCTTCACGCTTGAAGGAGACAAGCTCTTTGTCTTTGCTCGACTCAACTTGTGTTTCGTGTGTGTGTAGAGCCCTGGCAACGTGTACTCTATAGTCTCAATCTTGACAACTTCAGGGTTGTTTCCCTTGTCTCTTTTACAAATCTTTTATTTTTTCACTTGCATGAAGTGCAGAATCTAAAGCTGAATGTGAAACTTTATCAAAGCAGATTTAACTTTGCAGAGCCTTACAGCTGCAGGATTTATTTACAGTACATCTTACAGTTCTCGCTTTGCAGGTAGCATTTCTTATCGATGGTGAGGTTTTTTGTAGTCGTGTGTTGATTTTCATAATGTGATGCTGATTTATGTACAGGCAATTGGGAATAACTTTTCATACACCATATCTCCTCTTAGGTACACATAAATGCAGATAGGAGCTCCGCAGGTTTGAATAATTGCAGCAATGAATATTCCACAGTGAAGATAACGCACGGTGTTATTTCAAACCCCTCAGACATACAAGTTTCATCAAAATGCTCATGATAAAGCTGACTGTGACATACATCGCAGGACACCTCCTGCCCATTTTACAATATGCCCTTCAATATAAAACAGTGAAATGAACTCCCACACATCACCATTGCCAAACCTGGATGCCTTTTTTCATATCAGACCCTAGGTACAAACCATTAATTCCCCCCCAGATCAAAATCTGCACAGATTCAATTATTTCTGAAACCATAACCATAATACAGAAATATGACAGGGCCATATATTCAAACCAATATTTATTTGTAATAATGCCAGCACTCCCTCTGTCAAAGCCCCAACAGACAGGTGGAATAAGCACTGAACGGAAACAAGACAGTCTATTCAAAGGCCCTGCTGATTTATTAATGCTCACCCAGTTAAAAGTCACTTCATTTTTCCGTGGCTTCAATCTATATAACCCTATATTTGTGTCTTTGTGTATGTGTGTGTGTGTGTGTGTGTGTGTCTGTGTGTGTGTGCGTGTGTGTGTGTGTGTGTGTGTGTGTGTGCGTGTGTATGTGTTTGCATCCATGAATTAGTATGGCTGAAATACACAGAATATTCTTGCATTAACATTCCTCTGTTACTATGACAGGCTGAATCATTTCAACACACTCAGTCTAAAAGTTAACACGGAGTTCAGGACATGAGATTTATTTTATGTTTAAATATTTGGATGAATTCTTCTGCACATTGGTGATGCTTGAGAGGCCAGCACAGATTTTGCCATTTTTTTATGATTGACTGCAGAGTAGAAAAGAGAAAAAAAGATAAATGGCTGTGAATTAGACAGAATGGGAGCGAAAGCCTCTGAGACTCGAGATGTAGAATTTAGATGTATGGTAACAGATGGCAAACCATGCAGAAATCAAAAATAGTTTTCATTTTCTTTGATTTGGCAGTGGTAATATTAGATGCAAATGGAACCCATACTACAGAATGGATGGTCTCAGAGAGTAAGACAAACACTGCTTGAAGTTTGCTTTCCCCAGTACTGCTTTTTTGTGAAAATGAATATTGCATACTGCTTCACCTGTTTGTGTTCAGCACATTTGTTTATGGAAGGTGGAAACTATAGAGAGGCAGACTCCAAACAATCATCTGTCACACGCTGAGAAGGTCTGGAAAAAAGCCATCATTGTTTACACTTGACTAACATTACCAAAGCCACATGAAAAATGAACAAAGTAAAAAAGATCCTGTTCATACTCCCATACACGTGAGTGTACAAAGCAGTATCCCTTCAGCACATAACTCCTCTCCAAGTTGTTTGATCATAATTGCAATACATCTCAGAAGCCAGGTCCACATACCACATAGTTGTTTTCAGAGTGAGAGAAATTAATTCTCATTGTATGGCTGTTGTAATGTCACAGATGAGGACCACCCTGACCTGAGGTTGAACTCATCAGTTGGAATGAAGTTGTTCACTCAGCTGTAGAAGACAAACCATATAGTTGCTGCAGATTAATCAACCCCATCACAGGGCTCTTGTTGGAAATGGATTCCACCCACCTCCACTTTGACTCCAGGAAATGCTGCATTAGAGGGAGTGTGCATGAGTAAAGAGCAGGACCCTGGCATATATATGATGTACTAAATTATAAAGAGACTTAAATTACATGTCTAACCTTAAGTGTTGTTGTGGATCGTGCGCCTCTTTGTATGAGTGTACTTTATGTATTGCACTTCCTGCCCTCATCTCTTTAACATATTCTGATATTGTGGTTGCATATAGGGGCATTTTTTGCAATATAATTTCTGCATTGGGCATGTCGTAATTTTCATATGATTTCTATATGCCATATGTCGCACATTTGTCAAAAAATACGTCTGCCTAAAGACACAGTAACAGAATATTCACAAGACTGCTCACTCCATTTACTATTTTGCTTAAATAATACTAGTTTAATAATACTATTTTAATGAATATGTAGCTGGTTGTAAAATTGATCAACCATAAAATTTTTTCACTTATGTTTTCAAGAGCATTTTTTATACACTGTAATCTACGTAAACTCCAATTCCTCTGCTTTCTTTCCAGTATATTTGGCAGAATGCATAGGTAAGTCAGTGTAGCTATCATAGGCTGTGATGGGGCTTCACAGGCTGGATACTAAAAGCCATATATTATGTAGTTGTCAAGGGATGTTGGTTTTTCAGAGTCTTTAGAATTTCCTGGGTATTGAAACAAGAAGCTTTTTGCTTTTGTATGAAACTTTGATAGGCGGGAGAGAGAGGAATATGATCCCATTATTTCCTGGCGTTGCACAAGCTTGACCATATGATTTACTCACTGCCGCCTTCCAAACACTGAGAGAAGTGCGAGAGAAAGAGAGAAAATGAGAGCGCGAGAGAGAGGCATCCTGCTTGAGTCATTGCATTTGCACGCATTAGAGTTTGCAAGACTAATGCTTTGGAAAACAAGAATAGGGAAAAGTAAAATGCTGCAAATGGCTCTGCATGACTGGATTTGGTTTGAAAAGAATATGTATGCTTCTGACGAAAGGTTTACTGTTATATATCCAACTGGAAATTTTTAATCTCACAGCAGGAAACTTTGAATACAAAAGCCACTCTTTTGGTTCACTCTGCCCATGTTCACAGTTGCCAAAGATTTCAGTCAAAAAACTCATTACTGCCAACAGCTACATAACTTATACTATTGTCAAAGTAATCAACATGCAGCAATTGTTTTTAAGAACTTTGTCAGGCAATACCAGAACTTGGCTTGGTGTCGGTTCGAGTCTACAGAACCTTTGTGTGTGTGTGTATGTGTGTGTGTGTGTATGTGTGTGTGTGTGTGTGTGTGTGTGTGTGTGTGTGTGTGTGTGTGTGTGTGTGTGTGTGTGTGTGTGTGTGTGTGTCTGTGTCTAGGAACATCAGGACTTGGCTTAGGGTGGTCGGTTGTGTGTGTATGTGCATGTGTTTGCGAATGTGCATACTCTCTGCTGTGTATGTGGGTTTATCTATCGAATGTTAAAATCAATTTCTCCACTGAGAATTAATGAAGGTTATTAAATCTTAAATTAATCAAATATGGGAAGAAATTCACCTTTTTGTTTAAAATCTACATAAATTTGTCTTCATTTGCACCAGTAGTTCAAAATTAGTCTGTTCTAATCACTGCTCTATTATTTGTTCCCACTACATGAAACATTCTACCCAACATTAAGGGTAAGTGTGATTAAATCACTGCTTTACAAAGCTTATGTTACAATAAGGAGAGCCATTCACGTCTCCATCTAGCACCACATCTCTCCCAGTGTTTGTCATACATACCATTGTTGCAGTACTTACAAAGATTGAAGATTATCTACCCCTCACCGGGCAAGGCGTGTTTGCAGCAGTTTCACATGTATAATTCATTGAGAAAATAAATTGTCATGACTCTAAAGAACACAATGCATTTTGTACCAGGCAACATTTTGCTTTTTACGCTCCAAATTATTTATTGTTTTCTCCTCTCCATTGGGCCTCAACCTGACCTTCAGTTACTTCTAATTGGCTCTGGTACCAAACTGGTCTGTGTTTACACACCATAGTGGTGGTTAGTGCAACACATTTCAGGACAAACTGGTGCATCCCTGCAGATATTGGAGTGCAATCCATTAGCCATTATCTTTCACTATTATTAATTGACATATTGCTGTGATGTTTAGAATCGTAGCAGATGCGTTATGTATATTCAAAATGTGGCCAAAAACATTAATATGGAATCAATGCAGTGCTCTCAGAGTACAAGAAATGTATTTACTGTTTATTTTTGCTTTAATGTACGTTTATTTTTCATTTATGTTTTAACAAATTCACACAGAGACACAAAAAGTCAAAAGAGCGCAATCAAAAGAAACATTGTAGCATTCTTTTTTTTGTTTTTGTTGCAAAGCACGCAATTAACCTGGAACAATGGATCAATATTGGAATAGTTGTTCAACATGCCATTAATCATTAGTCATGTTAGTGATTCATTTAAGACATGGACTCCTTGAAAATTTTAATATTTACTGGGTCTTGGGAACATATGGTTTAATGCAAAATGTTTATTTATTCATGTCACTTTACTAATTAATTGAATATATTAGGAAAACATTAACAGATATATTTTATACTAGTATTGATTGTTTTAAAGCAGCACTGTTTTGTTAATATAAAAAGTTTATAGACAAGTAAAATTATTGGTGATCCATCTATTGTTTTATGTGACCACTCTTTAGTTATGTTGCTTTTACACTATTACACACACAAGAACAGTAGAGGGTGATAAGAGGGATGTTGCAGCAGCATTATATAATAATATAGATAATTACATAAACTAATACTTGATATGTTATTAGGAATGGAGACGGGGGTTGCCATACTCCTCTGAGGTCTTTGTAATTCCCTATTTGATAGTGAGGCTTACAGCAATTAAGATGTTTAATTTAAGGATTTAAGCACTGAGGATTCAGACAGGGAGAGGGAAAAAAAAAACAATAATGGTTGGTGGCTGAAGTTTGGGGTTGATCTGACTATATTTGAATGTTGATTACACTCTTTCTCGCGCTTCATCTCCCCCACTCTGCTGTTAACCCTCCTATCATCGTCTCTTTCCCTCTCTCTCTCTTCCCTAGTCCCACTTCAAGTCTCCAAGGGACTGAGAGGATGTGTGGAGAGTTGATCATTGCATTTTACTGATAAGCAAAAATGTTTCCAGAGCGTAAAGGAACTCTGTGGTGTGTGAGAGGGATAAACTATAATCTGCCACCACACACTGAACTTGACTGCTAATATTTGCATTGGAAATCAGGTGGACGTTATGCTAAGCTTTCCCCATTATAGCCCGGCATGGT
Source organism: Antennarius maculatus (assembly GCA_013358685.1). Lineage (NCBI taxonomy): Eukaryota > Metazoa > Chordata > Actinopteri > Lophiiformes > Antennariidae > Antennarius > Antennarius maculatus. The sequence goes on from CM023615.1 coordinate 10,478,740, forward strand.
GTGAAAGGTCTTCCCCTCCTTCACTTGAATATGGCCTCCCATGCATTAGAAAAATACACATTCGGATGAGTAGAGGATGGCATGGCAATTTATGAGACTTATTGCTTTTGCTCACTTATATTGTATATAAACCTAAAAAAAGCTAAGTGAAATGCACTATTGGGCTTACTGGACTAGGATTTTATTTTTTAGTCTAAAATCCTCACTTCTTTTTGTGCTTTATGTTTTGTTATTTTAAATTGATGTATGTCCTTTGGATTTTTTTAAGCACAAAAACAAACTAAAATGAGGCAATAGATCAAATCACAACATCACAGAAAATGTAGAGCCTACCAAAAATGGAATTCAGAGTTATATATTTCTGTTGCTTTAATGTCATGAATAGATTAATAGAACTTTCTATTGCTTTCATTTCCCTTTCACCTTAAAATTTTTACAAGTCCCTTTCTGGTTTTTGAATATAATTAGTTCAAGACCCAACACAGGAAATGAGCTCATTTGATCTACCTTGTGTTGTGCAGCATTGATAAGATTAGCACCAAAAGTGTAAGTGATTCAAAGCATTGCAATTACTGTAATGTTCTAATTGTTAAACATTATCAGAGAATTAAAGGAAAAAAGCATTTTTAGAGTGGGAATCATGGCACAGCCTTCATGTGTATCTGTTAACATTAAAGCAAATGGCAGAAGCTAACGGAAACTACTATTTTATTGATGAAATATATTTTTCCTTTATTTATATTACCTTATAAACAATTACCACTTTCCCAGTCCACTGCCTTGAATTCGGTGTAACAAAACACTTACACCTGCCGCTAATGACTGTTTATGTTTATAGCCCGTCTGCACATTGCCATTGTGTTTTTTGTCACCACGTCTAATAGGGACATTGGAATCAGTGTGTTTGGACCACACAGGTTGCTTCCTATATGCTATAGTATTTTCCTCACTGACTTACTTTATAATGATTGTTTGCAGAACTGTGCTCACAGGATGTCTATAATGACTTGATATACATTGAGTTTAATAAAAGACTCAGGCCTCCTTTCTTGTGTCAATACAAAGTGTGGTGTCAGCAAAATTAGTATAAATGATGATTTTCTCAGTTGATTCAATTTCAAAAACTGTGCGTCAAAAACATAGCACATAATACAGTATGCCAGGATATTTGTATTAAATTTTGGTAAAAGGATTTTAAATCAAGTGTTCTCAGCAAATACTGTGTTTGTTCCCATCATTATGCAAATTGAACAAGCATTTCAAAATCAGCAGCAGCAATCAATTATATATGTAAACTACTAAGATTTAATTTGCTTAAATCTGAAAAATTAAAAATGCATTCAAAACACTGCTTGCAGAAATCATAGAGAAATATAACACTTTCTTGTTTACATTCAAGTATGAAAAAAAAAACAATTAAATGTTGTAATGCTGCATGTATACTTCCATTCACACAATTTGCTCATTTTATTAAGAAAATCAACAGAACTGTAATAAGCAGTTGGTTGACCCATTTATCGTGTTACCCCAATGACCAAACATTTAGAAAAACACCACCTGAACAGCCTTTGCACAAGACCGGCATTTTGAGGAGGGAAAAATCTGTGTGAAATTGTGCAGATAATCGGCTAAATCTCTCAACATGAAAAGATAATTGCTCAAGAAATTAGCTGTACCTGAGGTCCATTTGTTTGGTCATGGCTAGTTTCATATATGGCAATGATCGGATATTAGCACTAATTAGAGCTGGGTCAGAGTTCCTGAAGGTCGGACATTAATGTGTAGGATCATTGATATGCTAATTATAAACAAATTAGAAAATTATGCTGCTTTATGGGGGGTATTTGGTCATCTAAACACTGTATTATCCATTAGCTCTGCATGAGCAAAAGAAATTAATTTACTTTTTAAAAATTGATTCCTTTTTTTTTTTACAATATTATTTATTAATTTACTTTTTTGGCTATTTTTTTTTTATTTTTATAAAGGCACGCGATTCACCGAAAGAAATGACGCAATGAAAAAACACATTTCAACAGGCAAACAGCTTTTTTTTGTGAATATATAAATTTAATGTAAGTATGTGTGATATAAGAAAACTCATTTATTTTCTAGAAAATAAGTAAAATTCAGCAAAAAGCCAACTAGTGAATAAGAAATGCTTATTGAAACATGCTTTATAGTCATTAGTGCTTCTTGCCATAATAAAATTGATATAGCTCAACTGTTAAGCTGGTGGAAAACCACAGTGGACCCTCCAACTTAATCGTCTCCCTCACCTGCACTCCTCAGCAGCCCCGAAGCTCTTCTTATTAATAAGGAACATTCTGTCTAGGGTTAACTGGAAAGCATGTCGTCATTTCTTCAGCCAAAGTCTCTTTATAACAGCAGAGAAAACCACATTCTGTGTTCCTTTGCCCTAGAGTGCACATCCGGTTACAGACATGCAAACACTCCTGTAATGTTCCGTCCAGTCCTCTGAGATTACTTCTATGACCTGAAAAAATGTTTGAATAGAAAGTTCAAAAAACAGATTTTTTTAAACTTTATTTTACTTCCCTTTTAAAAAAATAAAGAGTGGCCATTTTGATTGACCATCTTATTGTCCAGTATGACAAACCTGCAGTCAAATCAATGTAGAGTGCCAGTGATTACGGTCTACGCATTATGAGCATAACATGGCACATATAACAGTGGTGACAGAAAATTTGCATGGACACATCTAATGCTTTGCTGTTATTTCATCCATCAATTCACAATCACAAGTCTGTCACAAGCTGTAAAATGTATATAGGGAGATGTATCTCCTTCTGGTGTACACAATTCTGTGAATTGAAAAAACGTTGAATAAAGTACATAATTACATCACGTTTCAAAGCAGTGATGTTTTGTAATTCGTTTTGTAATTATAAGTGTTTATGTGTTCGTCAGTTAGTCTGTTCATCCGTCCGTCCGTCAGTCTATCAAATATCTTTGCAACAGTTGCGACCTAGACCTTGAAAAAACTAGGTCAAACTCAAATTTTAACTTTTGTACACTCAAGAACTGGGTAATATAGAAAGACGAGGGAGGAAGCCAGTGTGAGTAAGACCATAGATCAAAGCTACTGCTTTGATCTATGAAAGTAGGTCAGAGCACTAGCTTTGATTGTTGACCAATGCAAGTAGGTGAGGGTAAAATTTTGAATTCAAGGGTGTCGCGAGATGTTGTGGTCTCTGACTGCATTGGTTCTAGTTCCTCATTGAATTGTATTTTTCTGCTCACTTTAAAACCAATAGAAACCATTATTCACCCCATACTACTTGGTAGGTGAAAAGCAAAACTTACTGGACAAATTCAAAATGTCAAGGAATAGTGTTACAACACACAAGGAATCCAAAGTCAGTGGCCCCATTCTTCTCCTTGCAAGCAAAATGATTGCTGCTGGTGTGACTACAAGGGTCTGTGGAATTGGCCCCAGACAGTATCTTTTCTCGTGCACCCTGTCTTTTTACTCCCATCATATTCTCCCTGTCTACACTTCTCTCTCTCTGATATCTAGTAACAGAGAGGAAAAAGTCTCAAGGGGCTGGGGCTGACTCAGCAGGTCAGAACAGAGAAAACTGCTGCCGGTAGCCTGTCAGTATATCTTTGTGTGTGTGTGTGTGTGTGTGTGTGTGTGTGTGTGTGTGTGTGTGTGTGTGTGTGTGTGTGTGTGTGTGTGTGTGTGTGTGTGTGCCTTTGTGTGTGTGTGTCTGTGTGTATGTGTGTGTGTGTGTGTGTGTGTGTGACTTTGTGTGTGTGTGTCTGTGTGTGTGTGTGTGTGTGTGTGTGTGTGTGTGTGTGTTTCTGTAAGGTGGCAGCATGTCTTTTTTTGTTGTTGTTGTTGTTGCACATGGTTTTTCGCAACCAGGTGGTTTGAAACTCTGCCTTCCTCCTCCTCATTGAAATTGTCATCAGAACATGAAAGCATCAAAACATCAAACGGGACCGGTAATTGTGCTTCTGTGTATATGTGTGTGTCTGGAGAGGTGGCGTTTGGTATCATGTCCACATGCTTTTCTGCAGGGCTCTGATTGTTGGTCTATTTGTCCTCAGGCAGACATGAATTTATGTCTTTCTGCATGTAATTTCATGTGTTTTATGCATGTGATAAAATGTTCATACAGTGTCAAATTGTTTATTAGTGCTTGACCTGCCATATGACACGGAGGAATGGTGAGAATGGTGAATATTTCCAGTAATGAAAATACATATGTATCTATATAACGGAGACATGCTAATATGCTAATATGTAAAATGTATCTACTAATGGAAACATGGCTGACCGACGCTATACCGGATGCTAACGTGGAACTGCGAGGTTTCACTGCGGTGAGAGTGGACAGAGACACGAAGGCATGTGGGAAAAGCAAAGGTGGGGGACTCATCATCAACACCAACAACCGCTGGTGTAACCCCGGCCATGTTTCAGTGAAGGTGGTTGTATGTTGCCCAAATCTGGAGCTGCTATCCATTAGCATACGGCCATACTATTTACCATGGGAGTTCAGTCAAGTGATCTCCCTCTGTGCTTACATCCCTCCATCGGCCAATGCAGCCGCGGCATGTGAGAAGATCATCAGTGTCGTTGCACGGCTGCAAACTAAACATCCTGAAGCCTTCATGATTATTTCTGGAGACTTAAATCATGTCACCCTGGACACTGGTCTGGCTGCTTTTCACCAGGTTGTTAACTGCCACACAAGGAAGAACAGAACGATCGACCTACTGTACACCAATGTTAAAGAGGCATACAGAGTCACTCCCCTGCCTCCACTGGGCAAGTCAGACCACAACCTGGTGTACGTCCAGACCCAGTACATCCCCCTGGTCCAAAGGCAGGCAGTCTCTACACGCACCATCAGGAAATGGACTCCTGAAGCAGAGGAGGCTCTCAGAGACTGCTACATCACAGACTGGGACGTACTGCTGTGTGGACATGGAGAGGACATCGATGGGATGTCCCACTGTCTGATGGACTATATCAAGTTCTGTGTAGATGTGGTCGCCCCCACCAAGACAGTTCGGTGCTATCCAAATAACAAGCCGTGGATAGCACAGGACATCAAGGATGTCCTTAACAGGAAAAAGAAGGCTTTCAGGACGAAGGATGAGGAGGAGATGAGAGAAGCACACAGAGAGGTCAGACGCTGCATAAAGGAGGCCAAGGACGCATACACGAAGAAGGTGGAGCAGCAGCTGAGCACCAACAGCATGAGGGACGTCTGGGAAGGTGTTAGAAACATCACTGGACACAAAGCAAGGACCAGAATGGAGGTGGGAGGGGTGCAGAGAGCCAACGACCTGAACGACTTCTTCAATAGGTTCAACCAGGCCCCCCCGCAGCACCCTCCACCCTCACGACCTCAGCAGCAGCTCACCAGCCTCACCCCTGTCCCATTGCCTCCTTCCCCCCTCCACAGCAGCAAAGTGGCCCCTCTCCTTGCATGTCTGTGTTATAGGAACATTTTTAATTTAAAACAGACATAAGGTGACATGTTTGTACCCATTTGTTGCTTTTTTCCATCTGTGTCTGTCAGTCATTGCCAGCTTGTTTGTCTCTGGCAGCTTGTCTTCTTCAATTCCTCTCTCTGCCAGTCATTTGGTCATTCTGTCCCTCCGTCCATCTTCCTCTCTGTCCATTTGTTTGCCACGACAAAGACAGACAGTCATTGCATCTCTGACCACCCCTTCCCAAAAAATTACACACACAACCATGTATACACACCCCAACCCAACCACCCACTAGTTCTGCCGAGGCAAGATTAAACAACAAAGTGGCTCGATTAATCCATTTGAAGTGATGTGGTATTAGGACTTGGAAGGAGATGGGCTAACAAACACATTGCGCCACAGCTGTGTAGGCTAGAGATAGAGGGTGGGGGAGGGGGGGTGAAATTAATTGACCTCCATGGTAGCAATTAAAAACAAAAGAGGGGAGAAAACAAAACAAAGCATGGACTTGTGCCTGTGAAACAACGTGCTACTGCTTGGATGAAGAGATGGGAAGTAAACGGGAATGAATTTAAAGCGTGGCTGATTGGTTTGGGCAGGGTTGTTGGGAGTTGGCACACATGGGGCTGCATGTATGGACGTCCTTACTGATAAACATGGTAAAGATGTGCACTGTGCAATGCATTTGAGAAGAAATTATAAACACACACACACACACACACACACACACACACACACACACACACACACACACACACACACACACACACACACACACATACACCATAGAGGCCTCTACCTACTGTAAAAATGGATTTCAGTATTTCATATACCTCCAGAATCACATTTAGTTCTTTCACCATACTTGATCAAAAGATAACGAAAAACATTCACTGAAAACACTTGAATGCAGCAAACAGATTTGAAATGGCTTTGTTATTACAACATGACACGAAGTTAACATCAATAAAAAGGATTCCACACCACAAAAAAAAAGTCAAGACACTGTACCCTGTTTATTCTTCCAATCTCTGCAGGCTCTTATGAATCCAAGTTGAATTGTGCTCTTTGACTGCATCTATTTAGACCTTTTAGCTCGAAGCATCTCCCCCTGACTGAGCAATCGCAATGAAATACAGAAGGCCTCCCACATATCCGGCCTGTTGTTTCTTGTGTAAATGATGTTGTGTGTTCAAGAATTCGTTTATTCTTAATCCTTACTTTATCCTCCCTGATATAAACCAAGAGATTCTTTTGGCAGCAGGGCCAGCAGCACAGCAGAGGCATGCCAGTGGCAGAGGCTGCCTTTGATCCTTCATCTCAACCACACACCTGAGTGATGATGGCGCTGCTTGTAGTGTTATCCCTCTGTACTCCAAGTCTTTCATTAGTTACCCCTCCCATGAATGCTGTCATTGATGGCCAGTGGAGACACCCATGTTTAATGTGCTTACAGGCATTTATAGAGGATCATTTCGGGAGCTGATGTTTTGTCTTGCAAAGCTGAGCATTGATGGGAGTTCCAGGGGTTTTTCGAACTCTTAATAGTGTGTGTTTTGTAAATAGGCACCGTGTTTGCATAGTAGGCATGAATACATGTGATATGCTTTTAGTCCAGCCTCTTGTCTTCATCAATCATTACACATGTCAGTATGCTGTCTGTGGTGAGACCAGCGATGTTGTTTGGTCTAGAGACAGTGTCACTGAGGAAAAGACAGGAGACAGAGCTGGAGGTAGTAGAGATGTAGATGCTGAGGTTCTCTTTGGGAGTGACCAGGAAGGATAGGATCAGGCATGAGTACATCAGAGGGACAGCACATGTTAGAGGTTTTGGAGATAAAGTCAGAGAGGCCAGACTGAGATGGTTTGGACGTGTCCAGAGGAGAGATAGTGAATATATTGGTAGAAGGATGCTGAGTTTTGAACTGCCAGGCAGGAGGCCTAGAGGAAGACCAAAGAGGAGGTTTATGGATGTAATGAGTTGGTGTGAGACAAGAGGATGCAGAAGACAGGGTTAGATGGAGGCAACTGATTTGCTGTGGCAACTCCTGAAGCGAAAAGCCGAAAAGAAAGGAAGAAGTTGTCTGTCTGACTTGGTTTGTTGCAAATGGCAGTTTCCAAAAACAGTTTCAACCTGCCTGTTTTGACATTTTAATTTGACATTTGGCCTGTAGATGTCACATAACATTATTTTAACAGTATTACATTTGAAAATTTTCACATTTACATAAATAGAGTTGCTGAAGTGCATGGATTGTCATTTTTATCTTTGAAATTGTTATTATTTATTTTATTTTTTACACCCCTGTGGACCCACCACCCACAGGGTAGACTGATTGGATTGGGGGCGCTGCCATATGGGTGTCAGTGAAGACAGAGGGTCACTACACACCAGACCCAGGCGGCAGAACATGACTTTAGGGATGTGGAATGTCAGCTAACTGGCAAGGAAGGAACTGCCATGCATAGCCTCGGTTCTGGATCCAAACTCCTGGACAGGGCTTGACCTTTCTTCTTCTCCAGAGTTGCGTCAGGTGTGAGGCGCAAGGCGGGTGTGGGGATACTCATAAGCCCCTGGCTGACCGTCACTGTGTTGGAGTTTACCCCAGTGGATGAGAGTGTTGCATCTCTACGTCTTACAGCTGTGGGGGGGAAAGTATTCAGCCTTCCTTGGGGCTCTAAATGGGGTCCTTCACGGAACCCCTATAGGGGACTCCACTGTTCTCCTGGGGAACTTCAATGCACACGTCAGCAATGACGGAGACACCTGGAGGGGCGTGACTGGGAGGAATGACCTCCCTGATCTATACCCGAATGGTGTTATGTTGTTGGATATCTTTGCTAGACATGGATTGTCCAAAACAAACACCATGTTCAAACACAAGAATGTTCATCAGGGTACCTAATACCAGAGCACCCTGGGTTAGAGGTCAATGATCACCTGACCTTAGACAGTGTGTTTTGGACACTCGGGCGAAGAGAGGGGCAGAGCTGTCACCTGATCACCTTATCCAGTCTATATGTGTTTTGTGAACTTGAAGAAGGCATACGATCAGGTCCTTCCCCAAGTGAAGGAGTTTAGCTATCTAAGGTGAGATTGAATGGAGAATTGGGGCAGCAGGAACGGTATTGCAGTCACTTTACCACACTGTTACAACAAAGAGAGAGCTGAGCCAAGAGGCAAAGCTCTACATCTATAGTTCAATCTTTGTGCCTACCCTCACCCATGGTCATGAGCGATGGGTCATGACCAAAAGAACTAGATTGTGAATACAAGTGGCCAAAAATTTTTAAAAATGCACTTTGAAGAAAAACAAAAAGATGTCAAAGTCCTTCCTGTCACCTGATGTAGTTTAGCTCTGCCTCTCCAAGTATTTGATGAAGACAAATCCTGACAACAAAAGGCCATTTTCACAGTTATACACTCTGTTAAACACAATCATTATCTACAAAAATTGAAGAAACAACTAGGTTTTCTACAAAATGTTTAGTAATAATACACTGTATATGCAAAAAAATAAGTTGGATACAACACATTTAACAATGGGTTAAAATATATGTGGTGTATGAAGGTCATTAATCACAAAATTTTCACCTAATCCAACAGTTCCCCCCAGCTTTATGATTTTGGCAGTAACTGAAAACCAGACCAAGATCATCTTTTTATCTACACTCTAAATACAGCTATGCCAGCTTTTTATTATAGCTCTTCACTTTAGCTGACCCAAATGAGAAATATGTACTGCATGTTCACTTCTATTTGGCTTTATTTAAGATTATGCCATTTTGATATATGCACAGAGAAATATGGAAAATATCAGTCCTCTCCTCCAGCAATTTCATCATTTTTCATTTCTTATGGTCCTTAATCCATCTTTCTTGGAGCATCAGGTTATTGTTTTAGAGGAATATGTCTGTAGTCTTCCTGCTGAGAGAGGAAATTGGATTTAAGACAGACAAAATACTGCAAGGAATTAAATGATCATGTGATCATATTTCTCCTCGTGTTAATGTATGTTAAAATGTGCATATTTCATTAACTACGGCACGTTTTCTAAGGAATCTCAAATTTGTGTGGTGCTTGTGTTATTGAAATACATTTTAAGAGCTCAGTCAAGGACTGAACAATCTGGAAGAAATGACTAAAATGCTAAAGTAACTTTTTAAAAATTTTTAGCATTTCTTGATCTTTAAATGTCCTCTCAGATTAGAGAGAAGTTAAATAGATGATTACAATCACATTGGATGTCATATAAGCAAGTGGTAAAATGTGTGAGTTTTAAGCTGTTTCTAGAAATGAATGTGTGATGGCTAAGAGGTACAGCAACCAACTACATTGTTCTTTGTTCTTTGTAATTGTTGTTGGCACAAATTGGCACAAATTGATACTGTTAATAAGCAATAAGTACAGTTTATATACTGTATATATGCTTTTATTTAAAACAATCGGCCTCCTGCAGACCTTGAAAGAGCTGGCATTTCACTTATTTTGTGCACTTTTGAGGTACATCTTTGCATACACGTAATTTTTGTTTTCATTTTTTAAATTGTCGTATTAGGCAGTTTTAGCACTAGACAGAACTACTAAATGCAAAACTATGTGTCAAAGGTTTTTTTGTTTTTTTTCCCAAACTATGTCTTTCTGTATTGTGCTTTTGACTGGCAATTTAATTGTGTGGCGGTGGATATAAAATTTACAGAAGAGATATGTGCAGCAGACAGAAGCACTTTGATATAATGGCAACATAAGGAGCCAATCCTTGTGTTGATGCCTGCAATGTCTTTGCTTTGTCTCATTACAGACATGCGTTTGACTATACTTTTTGCTGATATAGCAGGAGATGACGAGAATGAAAACATCCTCCTGGATGATCTTCACTCTTTTGCTATTATGTTTTGACATAAGTCATACAGTTTGTCTTGTGACTGTTCATGTCTAGAACTTACCCATTTCCCAACACACACCCACACAAATACATATTTTATTATGTGGAGCAATTGATAAATTTGTTTTTTTTTTTTATCTGCTTGGCTGTTTAACTGACAGTTTAACTAATCATAGAAATTAATACTGATACAGTACTAAACCACTTTTAGCATGCTGCATTGCTTAATTTGATGTAACAAAGTTTTGTACAGTAACTGTCCTCTATATTCATCTACGTAGTTTATCCCACTATATGCTATAGAGAGTATTTAAATTCATGGCAGAGACGGTCTGTCTATCAGCAGATACAGAAGGCTGAAATTTCTGTTACTGCTGTGTTTGGTAGCTGCTCACAGCTCCTCATCCTTCTCTTGTACCGTACATTAAACTGCTGTAGACAACATTTTATAGTGTGAACTGATCTTTTTTTTTTTTTTTTAAACCATAAGCAAAAATCTTATCCTGGGCTGTATTCAGAAGAATGGCCGCTTTGTAAAACAGGCCTATTTAGCTTTTATTCAAGCAGGTAATTCTGTTACCAAAAAGCAAATGATGTGTGAAAGCATATATTATGTCTGCACTTAATAACAGACAGCCCTAATAGGTCCCTAACAAATTCTATGTCTGGGTGGGTGGGGATATGGAATGGGTAACCAACAATAGTAAAAAGGGGGAAAAATGAAAAGGGGTTAATTTGGTTGGGCTCAGGTGAGGTAATTATTCCTTTCCCCCACTTCACTGCACACCCATAATGATTATTAACAAGCTTAAAGTACTTTGGGAGCACTGGGAGCTGGTGGCTAACAACACAAGACCCAAGAAAGGAGGGAGGGATGGAGGGATGGATGGATGGATGGATGGTGGGATGGAGGAAAATAATAGGAAGGATGGGAAATCATTATGCTAATGAGGCTGGCCTTAATCACACAGTGCCCATGATAATCTGCTGGGAGGAACTCAGGTTACTTGGGTCACTGGTTTGTTCCACAGCATGCACTCATTTTTGTGTTTCGACTTCCACTCATTTCACACTCTTCTCATTTTCATTTTCTGCAATTTTCTAACTCCCTCCTTTTAAATTTCTACTTGTGTGTGTGCCTTTTGTGTTTGGGGTCACATGGGTGGCTATAGCAAGCAGACATGACTTATGCTGTGCATTTCTTTAAAAATGTGGATATTGTCACAGTTAATCAACCATTTAACTTCATAACCAGAGTACACAAGACATGACTTGCTCAAAGCATGTAAGGCATAATTAGACACAATATAGAGAAAAGACCAGTCTATAGTAGGGATTAGCCGGGTACTCGTTTCACACGAGTTTCCGGTACGGATAAAGCATTTTTGACGAGTACGAGCACGATACGAGTAAAACTCGTCAATACTCATGCTCGGACTGAAGCCAAATCTTCATAACCTGTCATGTAGTGATACAGAAGACTACAGTGTCGCTCGTTAGTAAGGACAGGTTGCGACACTGCTGGTGGATACATGAAGGTTTATATTCCACCCTGAAAACCAGACCAAGATCATCTTTTTAACTACACGCGGGCATTACGCCGTAGGTGTAATAATGAGAATTAGTGGTTGGGGACCGCTGATCTAGGGGTGATGGGAGACAATGAAACCTGAAGTGTGTTTCGGACATCCGGTCTACTCCGCAGTTTGGTTTTCTTTACGGTCACTGCAGAAAATCCCACTTCACAAAGACAGGAGGTTGTAAATGGAAACAGGGTTTTCGATACTTTTTGGGCAATCTCAGGATAATCTGCCTTGGCTTTAATCCAGGACACTGGCACAGTTGTGGGCGCTTGATTTAGGGGTAATGGCTGGTAACCTCTCACATGACGGAGAACTGTCAAGCAGGACAGACTCATGCATTCGTCTGTGTGTCATTCCGCACTCACGTCACTTTTCAAAATAAAACATCCTTATGGTAATCACTAAAAAAAAACTTGTTCTGTAAATAGTTCCTTTGCTATTGTGATCAAAAGCATGAAAAAAAAAAAAGAAATTCTGAGGCTGTTCTGTAGTTTTAAAATAAACAATAAATGTAGAATCTTCTGATCAATCCATATCAATTTCAGACTTACAACAAGAACCAATGCAGTCAGAAACTGCAACATCCCGCAACACCCCTGAATTCAAAATTTTACCCTGACCAACTTGCATAGGTCAAAGATCAAAGCTAGTGCTCTGACCTACTTTCATAGATCAAAGCATTAGCTTTTATCCATGGTCTTAGACTGGCCTTCTCCCTCGTCTTTCTATCTTATGCAGTTCATGAGTGTACAAAAGTTAAAATTTGACTTTGACCTAGTTTTCTCAAGGTCGAGGCCATCATCTCATTTTTATTCCCTTTGCTGCCTGAGCAATGTGCTTTTTGTTTCATCTTTCTATCTGCAACGGTTGCGAAGATATTTGGTGGACTAACGGACGGACGGACGAACACACAAACGCTGACAATTACAATACATCACCGCTTTGAAGCGGGATGAAACTAAAACAATAGCCGTCACAGACTACAACATCTTTCAATGTGCAACGATTGTGAAGATATTTGGTGGACTAACTAACAGACAAACAAACGGACGAAGGAACAGATGAATGAACGAATGAACGAACTGACGAACAAACGAACACTGACAATTACAATATATCACCGCTTTGAAGAGGGATGTAAAAATGTACCGATTTAAGCCCCACCCATTTTCGGTCAAACCGCACCACCTTCTGGTTTAAGTCCTGCCCATTCCGAGTACAGATAAAGATACAGATAATTTAGATACAGATACTGGTGTAGTCGTTCATCCCTAGTCTATAATAATGAGGGGTGATCTATAAGCAAAAGAGAGAAGATAAAGGATAGAAAAGGAAAGAGCAATTATTATGAGAAACAAACAAGTACTCACACTTATTTGTCTTTTCATTCCATGGATAGCATAGCTGTGAATTGTCTGAGTTATACATAAACCTAGGCTAGCTAAAGGAGCCTGTGGGCCAAATTTGATATGCCATAAGTGTTCGTACCAAGAAATTTCTAGCAAGAGAAAAAAAAGTGATTAAAAACACATATATCATGGTTTATACATGAGGTAAAACTGCTCTCTATATATTTTACGATTCCTAATCATTACTTATTTTTCACAGCCTCAGGACAGCTGCTAGATTATGCAGTCCACAGGAAGTCAGTACATTTACAGAACTTGGCATCCTCTCTTTGTTTGCATTTCTTTTTTTTTTGCAATATTAGCTTTTTAACCCTTGGTACACCACTAAGTTTCTGTTTTGACCCTTCAAGGCAAAAAATGCACCTCTCACACAGTATTATGTCAAACCAAATAATGCTGTGGCAATTGTTTAATTTGTTAATATTTGCAGAGCAACCATTTACTTAACATGTTTAACTGAGCAACTTAAAGTAGGATGGAACCTTTTCTGAGCAATATTAAACAGAGTAGGATACAGTATAAATAGATAGATAGATAGATATGTACTTTATTAATCCTGGAAGAAATTGCACATATCCACTGCTCAGGCATTACATAACGAATAAATTCTGGATAAACACCAGGAGAAAAAGAAACACTGACATCACAGGACATACCACAAGACATACTGTACACTACACTAAACAGTATAAAATTAAAATATAAACAGTATAGAATTAAATAAAATCCATTCAACCACGTGCTGACCTCGCCACCCACCTCCCCCCGGCTCCTCGTGAGAGAGTCATTGTGCCCCCTGATGGCATGGGGTACAAAGGAGGACCTCAGCCTCTCTGTGGAGGCGCTGTGTGACAGCAGTCTGCCGCTGAAGGTGCTTCTCTACTGGGAGAAGGTGGTGTGCAGGGGGTGGCTGGTGTTGTTCATGATAGCCTTAACTTTAGACATGGTCCTACTCTCCAGAACTGTCTCCACAGAGTCCAGGCTCAGACCGACCACTCAGCCCGCTCTGTGGATGAGTCGGTTAAGACGGTCCATATCTCTTTTCCTGGCTCCACCACCCAAACACACAATGGCGTATGACAGCACACTGGAGACTACGGACTGATAGAACATGAGAAAGAGCTACTCGATAAAAGGGCTACTCGATATTAGGACATTGTTAACTAGTGGGATTATTAAATAATGTTAAATTTCTAATTTCTCGTCGGGGATCACAAAAGTACGGAGCCCCTTAGGTGACATGGAGGGGGAAAAAAAAGGTCATGGAGAGAAAAAAAAGGTCCATCTCTGCGAAATCTCACAAAAGTTTAAAGTTTAACTACATTTGATACTAATTGTTTAATGTTCAACACAATAATTTGAACTGACATTATCCTGGATTCAAAGTGTTGCTCAATTAAGTAAACTTCCTACCCCGCAATTTACAAATAAAGTATGCCACTTAACATATTGAGGCACAGCCCTCCACAAGGGTCATGCATGAAAAAACATGACCCTGGGCCATAGAGGCTGACTGTTGCTTCTAGTTGCTAAAGATAATGACAGAAAAACTAACTTATTTTAACCTATGTACTAAAGCTAGCAGACATTTTTCAGACAACTGCCATGCACAATACAACCACCTAAATCACCATCAGTGATTGCTCAACATGACATTTTTAACCAACCTGACAAATATGTTGATTTAGCATAATTTATAGCAACAAGGAAAGGACAAGACTGGTCAATATGATCAGCTCAATTAATTCTGTCAAACAAAAAAATGCAGTATATATTCTGAAGCACTATGATTTGGGGAATTTAACAATCTTTGTATCAGAGCTAGAGGTAAAGTGTATGCGCAACTTGAAAGTGTCTGCTACAAAGAACAGATAAGCAAGAGTTTGTCAGACTTTGTTTTACTTGAGAGATATTTATGTGCTACCTATATTGGAAAGATGTTGAGGTTAATTCATTCACATCAAAAATTACCATGCTGTTTCAACTGAACTCAACTTTAGTGGAGCATAAGATTGTGACACTACAAGCTGACATTCAGCTGAAGCCCAGGGCTCATTGACAGTTTTGAACTTACTTAAAGAGGAAAAGTGAGGAAACATGCTACCTCCTTGACTGCATTATTCAGCTCCACTTATTTATGTGAGTCATGAAGATTATTAAGTCCAAAAAATCACCCCACTAGGATTGTTGATCTGCTTGAGGCTGACTATCAGTAGCTAATGTCCATAATATGCAGCCCTAGCTGATTCCATTATCAGAGAAAATTATCAGAGAAAGGCAATGACCAAAACTGTACAGGTGAACTGTTAAGTGAACTAAGTATGTCCTTAGTGGTTGTGTGACTTCTGTGTCTTCTGTGATGAGCTGGCCTCTTATCCATAGTGTAACCCATCTTTCGCTCATAGCCATCTGCCATCGACTCTGATACACCTGTAAACTGGCAAATGGACAAGTGGTTGTAGATGAGATTATATTTTCTTGTAGATAAAATAATCGCAGCATTTTTAATGGAAGTATATTATTTTGACTTAATCATTTTAAAACTAGCTTGTAACCTGGAAAGGTGTGTGCAATCTTGTATTAGTTGGTCTGCATGAAGTCAAGAGGTTGTTGAAAATATTGAAAATATAACCTGTCATTCAAATTTAATTGGCTACAAGTGAAGACAGTTAAACATGTTGCAAAAGGTAAATGCCAAGCAGCATCTTCAGGTATTCCTTTGAGAACCATGCCAAAAACTGTATGTGAACCCATGCTTATATAGCATACTTAAATATATATAGCATCCACTTAACAAGACTTAACTGCAATTTTACATACTAAGATCCCTAACATCTTCTTTTCCTTTTGGCTTTTCCCTTCAGGGGTCGCCACAGCGAATCAGTTGCCTCCATCTAACCCTGTCTTTTGCATCCTCTTCTCTCACACCAACTACCTTCATGTCCTCTTTCACTACATCCATAAACATCCTCTTTGGTCTTCCTCTAGGCCTCCTGCCTGGCAGTTCAAAACTCAGCATCCTTCTACCTATATATTCACTATCTCTCCTCTGGACATGTCCAAACCATCTCAGTCTGGCCTCTCTGACTTTATCTCCAAAACCTCTAACATGTGCTGTCCCTCTGATGTACTCATTCCTGATCCTATCCAACCTGGTCACTCCCAGAGAGAACCTCAGTATCTTCATCTCTGCTACCTCCAGCTCTGCCTCCTGTCTTTTCCTCAGTGACACTGTCTCTAGACCAAACAACATCGCTGGTCTCAACACAGTTTTATACACCTTGTCTATATGTCTAAAAATACATTTTACAAAAAAAAAATTCTGACTTTTTGATATTTTTTCCATCTTCTAGTTCATTCATACATCTATTATTTACCATACAGCTCCACAGTATCACACGATTTTCACAGATTCACCAAAAAAATAATATTTTTATTGAAGTGGCTCTGGCAGAGTCCAATAATCTCAAAATTGGCAATTTAAATTCTCTGTTCTAGTTATTCTCTGTTGTGTCCTTTGCCTCTAGTTTTTCACACCGGTGTATGAATGTGAATGTATGAATGTCAGGACATCACTGTAAGTGAGAAATGGTTCTCAACTGATCTACCTAGTAAAATAAGGTTAAAAAATTGTCTCAGCAGAGTCACCAGCAGCCACTACCACCAAGTGGATTTAATTTACAGGTGCTCAGGTTAGATGCCATTGATCAGATTCCCTCAGAAGTCTTTTATGAACTTATAAATTTTTAGAGATGACAGTCTGCTCTTGTCAGACAGCCTTGAAAATTCCTACATACAGCTGCTCTGGAAGAGATAAAAGCTTCAATGGCTTAGATTGGAGACCCGTGCATACAACAAATGTTGCCTGGGTTATTTACCAATCAGAGCTGTGTAGGTTTGTGGCAAAAAGAAAACCACAGTTGTAAAAAGCTCAGATTCTCATCTGGAATTTCCCCAAAGGCACATGGGAAACTCCAAGTTCATTTGGAAGATGGGTCTTTAGTCTTATGAGACAGGAATGTAGCTTTTTTGTCATCAGACTGAAGTAAACATCGAGCATTAATACAAATTCAACATCTCCACTATGAAGCACGGTGGTGGCAGCATAATCCTCTGGGAATGGCTTGAAAAAGTAAAAAACTTTAACGTGAAAGAAGCTTCAT
Organism: Antennarius maculatus; assembly: GCA_013358685.1. Classification (NCBI taxonomy): domain Eukaryota; kingdom Metazoa; phylum Chordata; class Actinopteri; order Lophiiformes; family Antennariidae; genus Antennarius; species Antennarius maculatus. Next base: position 10,496,256 of record CM023615.1, read on the forward strand.
TTTGTAAATTCTCGTCAGAAGTGCCAGTGTACACTGACCGTGATTTCACATATAAAAGTAGCAAAAGGGTGAAACATCCAATTAGGATAAATACTTTTTATAAGCATTAATATAATACTGACAGAAACTGAATTCATAGAGTGGTGGGATTTTAAATGGCATATTTGTTTTTATTTACATTTTGACATACTTATCATAATTCTTTCACCATTTGAAACTTCATAGGTGAAAATAATAAATAACACAAAAACCATAAGCATAGCAAGACAGGTTTTTAAATCTCTGAATGGAATCCCACATTTCCAGAAGGCACTAGCAGATCTATAGGGTTCACCCTGCCTCCATGTGCTTCTTGCTCTCTCTCTCTCTCTCTCTCTCTCTCTCTCTCTCTCTCTCTCTCTCTCTCTCTCTCTCTCTCTCTCTCTCTCTCTCTCTCTCTCTCTCTCTCTCTCTCTCTCTCTCTCTCTCTCGCTCTCTCGCTCTCTCGCTCTCTCTCTCCCCTTTTATCTCACTGGACCAATATTTCTTGGACATCTGTTCTTGGCAAGCAGACCAACAACACTAGTACTGCACCAGGTCCCTGGTGGACAAGGAGGGATGTAAGCATGCAGGTTGGAGGGACGAAATAGAGGGAGGGAAGGAAGGAAGGAAGGAAGGCAGGTAGGCAGGAAGGAAGGAAGGAAGGAAGGAAGGAAGGAAGGAAGGAAGGAAGGAAGGAAGGAAGGAAGGAAGGAAGGAAGGAAGGAAGGAAGGAAGGAAGGAAGGAAGGAAAGAAGGAAGGAAGGAGAGTAAAAGTGGAAGAGAGAGTAAAAAAAATGCAGCTACAAGTAGAATCACAAAAAGTGAAAGACATCAGCATGGAAGTATTGAGGCAGGTTTTGAGTAAGTCTGTAAGCAGTAATTGGTAAAAGGAGGTCCACCTTTGGGGACCAGCCCTCTGGGTCACAGAGCAATACTGGTCAGGCTGTCATGGACCAGCGCTGGAGTTTTACAGGATTGGGATGTTTTTCAGAGAAAATTTACAGCTGCTGTAAGAGGGGATGAAATGAATTTAAAAAAAACATTACATGCCAAAAAAAGACTGCAAGATCTGCATGGTAGGTCAAACATGCCATATTCATAAAACTGCTGGTTGGACAAAATAACTACCTACAGTACACATCTACGTCATGCAGGTTCCTTAGGTAGTCTATATGAATGTCAAACTGAGGTTCAAAGTGGTATTGTTAAACAATTACAGATGGCAGTTTTAAGAAAAAGACAGGCCGAACAACACTGAAAGATTGTCAAATTGTCTGGACACATAATTGACAGGGAAATCAGCAAAGGGAGGGAGACATAGTGAGAACTATCTTGACAGCCTTCATGTTAAAATGATTAATTACCTCCAAGGCTTCTGTGGGTCTGGCAACTTCCTCTGGTTTCTGCTGCGTTGTGTGCTGCAGGGCCTGAGGCCGAAGGTGATGCTGTCACAGTTGCTTCTTTTTCCAATCATAGTGAAAAATCTGTCTTTATTTGCTCTCTCTCCACGCCCCTCTGATACTTTTCTATTTCTATTTTTACTGCACTGTGGCAGGTAATCCTGGGTCATTAGGGTCAGTACCATTGAAAAACAATATCAACTTATGTGGTTGTACAACAGTAATTGCCAACACATGTATGCTCCATTTTTTCTATTATTAGTTTTAAATAAATGCTTCCATCACTCTAAACCAATTATACCCTGCCTATGATATCCAATACAGAAACTAGAGCCCCCTGAGTATAAGTAATACTCTGCTTTACCTGCCCTCAGTAATAGCAAAAGACAGGAAATGTATCACAAGACATTAATCTTCCTCTAATTCATCTTTTCTAATGAGTCAGAAGTAGCTTCCACAAGCCATCTGTGAGGAATCTAGAGCCCATAGGCTCAGTGTCACAACAGAACACTGACGTAGATGAACCTATTATGATTCACATCCCTGTCAGTGTTGAATGAAGAGCAGGGAAAATTCTAAAGCAAAGTGACTGGAGGCCTAAGGACAGCAGAGAGAAAGATTATGGAATTTTGTTTTATTCTCTTATTGCAATATTTTTTACACATTGTTTCGTGTTACCTTCTGTGTCTTTATTCATATTTCGTACTTCTTTAACCATGTTTTAACAACAGGGTCTCTCTCCTCCTTCTATCTTTCTCTATCTCCTCCTATCTCTTTCGTCACCCTCAACCAACCCCCACTCTCACACACCCCCAATCTCTTTTCTGTATCGTTTTCCGCATGTATCCTCATACCTCCTTTCTATTTTCCCAGAAGAATTTTAGGTTTGTAATTTATTATTTGCTAGAGAAACTGTTATCAGAGTCAGTTTCCTATCATGGACCACTTCATTAATCACCTACCCTATTCTCTTCATTTGTTCCCAGATAGGCTAAGGTTCGCTGTGTTCCAGACACTCATATAAATATGGAGGTAAGAACACTCCCTTCCGCTGTTTATCATGAAATGAGAGAAAAAATATATATATATATATACACACACACACACACATGCACACATACACACACTCACAGACACACACACATGCACAGAAAGTGCATTGAAACACACACACACAGAAAATGCGTTGAAAAAAATTACGTCTTTTCTTGCTATCACTTACGAAGAAAAAATGTTTCTCATAATACAAGTTTGGCAAATGTGACTACAGAAATAAATATGTGTTTAGACTTTGTTTCAGTTTCCCTAATGACTTTTTTGTAACAGGAATAAAATGAGGTACATTCATGTTCAAGTGTGACTCCAGCATATGGGACTGATCAGGATCCTGAGGAGTGTTCAGGAAGAAAAAGAACAAACAGAACACCGATTAGTTCAAATTCTGTATGATATTGCTGAATGTATTGCTTATTCTTCCCTGACTTAAATAAAAAGAATAAGTTTCTTACATTTTATCAATCAATCTAATTCTGTTTCTGTGAATCCAGTGACCCACAAGAAATTATGGGAGGATGACTGAAAGGTTGCCATGAACTGTAAAGGGATAATCCCACTTTGATGTCTCACAAAGACTGCAAATCTAATTTACCATCCCAACAACTTGCCCCACCCCCAGAAATTTTCTTCAGGATAGCTGAATGAATGCTTTTGGTTCTGTCCAGTTTTGAATTTGTGTAAGTCTCTTTGTTGCTTTTCCCTGTGCTGTTTTTTTTCAATTGTACATGGTGTATCATTGTTTTGTTTTCCCTTTTAAATTTTTTCCTGTGTTTACATAATGTGATCTCAATTTATCTTTTATTTTTTTGTTATAATCAAAATTAAGAATGCACACTTTGATTTGTTTGTCAATCACACGCATGCATTTAGTGTGTACAAGCCCCTGTAATACACACAGCCACACACAAGGAGGCCTGTAAGCATGCAATGGGAGGTAGAGTGGCGGGCAGCCCCTTTGTGGAGCGCCCAAATGAGCAGCTTGTGAGGGGGACAACGCCTTGCACAAGGACGCCTCGGCAGTTCTCCGAAGGTGAGGTGACACCTCCCACTGTCAGCTCACACTCCGGGTGTTTTTGGGTGGGAGCGGGAATCGAACCACCGATCTTAGAACATTGGACGACTGGCTTTACCACCCGCTCTACCACTGAGCCACTGCTGCCCCTTAGAAACTGGAAATTGATAGAAATATTTTGCTTCAGATATATTTATGTTTCTGACAAGTTAAAATTAAATGTTGGTGGTGATGATGTTGTGGAAGTTGAAATGCCATAATTTTTATTATCTTCAGTATCCATAATGCATCTCTGCCAAGCTTTAGATATAATTATTTTTCACAGGTATTAACATCTGTAACCAGTTTGTATAGGTCTTGCTGTTAACAAAGACTCCCCTTTTTATGAAAACACACAGAGAGACTAATTACAAACAAATTCAATCAACTCCTTATTGTGACCCTATAGTAGCCATTCCCTTGCTATTCATTTCATTCAAAGCTGTTTGTTTAGCGAAAAAAATTATATATCATTTTGATGCTGCTTGTGTTTGTTTTTTTCTTTCTTTATGTAAGGATGTGAACTTTGGCTGGGGGTTCTGGGAACTGTATGTCAATAACTAGAGCTTATAAATTAAGTGCTTTTGTATTATGGCAGTTCATTCAAACTCTAACCCTTTGAATGTTGCATTTTGATGGCACTGATTATTGATGGAAACAACCTCTGCAATACTTTCCTGCTCAGGAAATCGTCATATCTATTTAGCCCACTGACATACCTATTTATTGATTAAAAATCCCTCTTCTCAACATACTATTGTTTGTTAATTTGAAGAAAGGGTTACATACCCACACTAAAAAAGCTACAGAGAAGACCAAACATGTACTGCATGTACAACACTGCTATCAACTCCAGCAGCTCAAAATATCACCAGGAATTCCATTTCTCAAATCCTTTTATTCTTTGCCTCTGCCACGAGCTTTGTTAATGACTGCTTTCCTCTGGGTATTTGTGCTTATGGTGATGCATTGTCTTTCAATAAGTTGTTTTCAAAATGTGCTAATTTACTTAGCATCAACACTGGGTTTGTATTGAGCAACAGCAATGTTGTATGGCGGTGTTGAATGGAGAAATGGATTCTCCAGATGTGCGCTCAGACGTACACCGAGCCTTGCTTCCTCAGAAGAGGGCATGAGGAGGGGTTAGAAATGTAGATGAGTATAGAAAATTAGCATTATTAAGAAAAACAAAGAGAGCAAAAAGTAATTGAGACATGTTTGTTTTAGAGAATGAAGAGAGATTATATTGAGAAGTGCATATATTTCCATGATAGTAACAACATTTTTTTTTTTTAAATTACTATTCATTGGTGAAGGGCTCCAAATTTCGACAATCGTAATGAAGATTTAACTTTAAAGTATTTTTCTAATGGCAGGAGCTATTGCACCACCGGAATGGAAATAAAACTTAATTCCCCTGGTTATAAAATAATCTTTATGCTTCACTGCGTACGCATTAAAAAATAAAGTCAATTGCAGGGAGAGGGAAAGAGGAAGGGTCAGGGCACAGATTTTTTTTTAGTGGAGGGGCTGGAATGGGGGTGTATGGCAAATCCTAGGTTACTCAGCGGTCCACGATTATGTAATAGAAAAACAAAATCTGTGTTGTTTTCGGTGTGGAAGCTAACGAGAATCTAATAAGGTTTGACATTTTTTTTCTTTCACCGCCTGCAGACATTGAACTTTCACTCTACAACAGGTTGCCCAAGGAGAAAAATGCATGACAGGAGACATTGTGAGGCTTTGCTGCACAGCGTGCACTGATGAACAGAAAGATGAATCCGAGGCAGAGCAGATGAATGGAAGTGAATGAAATGGATGAAAATATGTCAGACAGGGGTATCAGGGCAGGAGTGTTGGAGAAAAGGAAAGAATATAATGATTGAGGAACAGAATGAACTTCATTTTGAAGAAATAGACCAGTGAAATAAAGGCTAGAAGACCAAGAGAGCCAAGTTCAGGTGTGGAATATGAGTGGTCTAGTGTTACAGCTAGGGCAGCTAGGAGGTGTAGCTAACCGTAACCCTAACCCTTTCTTGGCCCATATTAAGTCATACAACCCTAACTCTAACCCTTTCAGTACTAAAACATTGCAACAGCACTGCAAGACTTTTCTGTGCTCCATCTTTCTGCAGGATTCCCTTCATACAGTTAACTGCTAAATGTTCTTAGCAGTTTTTTTTTTATTAAAAATAAATAAAAGGGCTTCACACATGGATCCTATCCCACCACCTTTGTCCATTTAAATCAGAGATAGAATGCTATTGCTAAATAAGCCACAACAGTTCCACCTAGAGCAGGCTGTTTAAAAGGCATACCTGGCCTATCATCATGGATGTAGATCTTTTACCATTATAAATAAATACACCCTTTTTATGATGCCAGAATGTGACACATTTCTACCACAGAAGTTCACCTACATTTTAGAAGGCATGTAAAATTTGGGACAAGCACTGAATTTGACTGGCAATGTGTGTACTGTATATTCTAAATTCCATTAATGTGTTGTTGCATTGACATAAAAGAAAACAATTTAAATTTAATTAGTTGTAGCTCATACATTTTGAACAAGGTAGAGCGATTCCTGCCATTAGAAGTACCACCAAGATTTTTCCCCATTCTTAAAAGGAATCTTGACAGCACTCAGAACCCTCAGCTTATTCTGAAGAGCTGAAGAAGTTTGCTAAGTTGGTTAAGAGTTGAAAGAATTACCCACAGAGGGCTTCGAAATGAGAACTTTTTCTTCTCCATTTCTTAACTTAATGAGGATGCAGAGCTCATAAACGTTTTTGGTATTTTGTTGGTTTGTCAGAAAGGCCATTCCATCACATGCAATGCGGAATTTATCCTTCACTGTTGAGAGGTAGCTTGTACTGCCACTGGATTTTCCACTAACTGGCAAATCATAACAGTGTAGGTAATGACTTGGGTCACATTGCAGTGCCTATTCAGCGACTGAAGCATCATTAGAGTGCATCATTTGACACATTTTTCCTACTTTTGTGACAAATATACCAGTGCCTTTGAAACACATCTGTGGCATTTTTTCCTCGCTTTGTTTGCTTCTTGAAAAGGTGCTTGATTCTCAAAGCCGCAAAACCACATCTAATGGATTGGGCCAGTTTGGGGTCATTATAAGAAAGTTATGGCCTAGTGCATGAGCCCAACACTTGATTGGCTGTAGCTTCAGCTGGCACAACCTAGTACTTGAAATTGTGTATTCTCAGTCAGAGGCTCCATCAAATTCAGTAAAATTCGGGCCTAATTTTGAATAACACTTTGTAAATGAACAATAAAGAATGGTTCGTTCAAATGGTACAACTGTGTTACATTTGCTACAAACAAAACATAGTGGTGGAGCAAGAAGCTTCTTGTGTCTGATTATATAACAGAAAACAAAACAAAACTGAACACCAAATGTGAATCCGAAGGGACAAATCCAACATGTTCTCTCGTTTTTTCCCCTTTTTTCCCTTTTTCGATGCTCATGGGTTCATGAGTCATTTTTTGGTAAAGTTAAAACTTCTTCAAGAATAGCTTTCCTGCATATTTTACTGAATTTGATAGTTGTTCATGCTCAGAAATTTCAGGCAGAAATGGTCACTGGTTCACAAATCAAATAGCAAAACTGCAAACATTTTTTTGACAGTGTTATGTCATTATTTGTCTTGTCTTTAACACTTACTTGTGTACTGTCAAATATAGTGTTTTAGTACTTCTTTACAAAGGTGTGGCTTTTTTGTCATTGGAACCTAAATTCACAGGAAATGTTGGCAAAAGCTTAATTTTACTGCACATTTTAATCACAAACAATTTTGCCTTTAGGGTATTGAATCTAACCTGTTTTTCTGTTTTCATTCAGGCATTTCCATTCATATTTCATCATAGTTAATTAAAGTCAACCTGTTCGGGTGAAGAGTTTCTATTAATGACCTTTCTGCTCTCCTTTAAACCCTGCTGATAATGCAGAACTCTGACTTTATCTGTGAACTAAGCCTGATGAAAAGATCTGAGAAGGACTATTCCTGTTGTTGACCTTGTGTTACACTGCCAGGCCAGTCTGACTCTTCATCCCTTATTTCCCCCCACCACCTGTTCCTCCTTCGCTTTGACTTTTAAAGTCAGATGTACACTCATGCTTTCAGGCTGCCTTAATGAGGCCTTGTATCATCCACTGTTGATAGGACTGTTAATGAGAGAGACATCTGAAAGAGAGGAGACATTGGGTGGTGGTAGTGGAACGAGGGAGTGGTGGTTGTAAAGGTGGGTGTGATATGATGGGAGGAGAGAGAGTCAAAGACTGTACCAGGTAAGCATGAACACCGCTTTAGATCTTCTGTGTAATTTGAGTCAATGTTTTTTTTCATAAAGTGTCTCATTTAGTGTGTGTGTGTGTGTGTGTGTGTGTGTGTGTGTGTGTGTGTGTGTGTGTGTGTGTGTGTGTGTGTGTGTGTGTGCGTGTGTAGGTGCGCGCGCATGTGTGTGTGTGTGTGTGTGTGTGTGTGTGTGTGTAACAGACCTTGGGCCCTTTTAAGAGCATTTTGCTAGTGTCCTTGTTGAGAATTGATTGTCTTTGTTGTGGTAATCTGAAATTCATTTGCACTTGAACCCATCTTTGTTCTGGGCTCAATTTTAAAACACTGCTATAATTACCTTGCCCCCATGAAAACCTAGAACTAAGACACTGATATGATGAGCCAGAATATTTTAATTCCCCAGGTACTTAAAAGCACCCCCCCCCTATCGGTCTCTCTCCCTCTCCGTGTCCCCACCCCTCCCTCTGTCTTCATTCATGACTTGTCTTGCAAGGTAATAAAACAAAGTGTTCGCTTGCGTGGAGCTTAAGAAAAAGGTATTTGCCTGAGGGGGAACAGTAATAAGCTCTCTATTGCTACACATTTACTCATGTACTTTCTCAGTAGGTCATCTTGTGCTCTTGAATGATGTTAAACTTTGGTTAATGCAAGCTGATGCCTGCCTGTCAGCAAGAAGCTGCTTTGTGATGATGAGCAGAGAACAGGCACCCTATGTGCACCAATATGCATAGTAAACACATGCAGCTACGGGGGCAGAGAGTCTAACAGTCAGTCAAGTTTTTATCTTTCTTTGTCTTTAATTAATTCTGCATATGTAGTGTGTGGTCACTACAAATATATACAAGTATTTGGGCTGTTAACATGATTTATTTTGCATCAGTCCGTTTCGACAGGGGATATTTGTAAAACCCAAACTATTCAAGACTACCTGCTTACATCTGCTATTGATCATAGCGGTGTGCCTCCCCCTTTGTTCTCAGCATGATCTGCTAATAACCTTATCAACCATGTTTTAGTTTTAGCTCAGCCTGCTGTTTGCTGTTAGGGGTTTTTGGTTTGATGGCAGGAGGGAGTATTATCTCGCTAAACGCTGGAGGAGCCATCTTCAGTGATTTCCTGCAGTGTTCCCATGTGCTGAAAGGTCCTCAGAGGTCACTGACTCTAGGCAGAAATTCTTTGTGTGATACCTCATGTGGTACTAGGAGAGATAAGCAAACAGAGAACCAGAACTACTTCTGAACATAATTAGTAAAAGCAAACATTTCTCAAACAGCTATATTATCTGTACTGATGTGATAAAATCGGCTTTAGGTGTTGCTTTGACAATGTTTTATTGTACCACTAGGTTTAGAATAGAAAACATGAATAATAACACATCCAAATCTAGTCTTAATTTCTTAAATTAATTAACAGTCTGCAATCTTATGTATTTTTATCTACTAATGTGAAATTATTTAAATTTTTTTGTCACTGTTTTTGTTTTTTGTTTTTTTGCTGAAATTCAGTCAAATCTTTATAAACTTGGTTTCTGCTGTTTATCATAATTTATTTCCCTTTTCACTATATTTGCATCACTTAAACTCATACATGCTTGTTGCACCTGTCATGAATCATCTCCCCTCTGTCCTTTTTTCTCACCTTGTCACCTTTATTTTCTGTCTCTTCATAGTCTCTTCATAGTAAATGAAACTTTCCCTTCAGGGGTCGCCACAGCGAATCAGTTGCCTTCATCTAACCCTGTCTTCTGCATGCTCTTCTGTCACCTCTTCTTCTCTCATCCTCTTCCTCTTCTCTTCATAGTAAATGAAACAAAGAAGCAAAATATGAAAGAACAGCTCCTTTCAATCAATGGAAAGAAACACAATTAGTGGTGTGTGCGCATTTTGAGTATCACCTACAGCGAGAGCTACTGTCTGCTGACAGACATGTTGTGCTGCTAAAGCCATTGCAATAATCATATAGATTAGGTTAACAGTGGGGAATGGCTGGGGAAGACACACGCTCACAGTGGGTTGTTATTTTTGCAAGGTTAAAACAAACAAAGGAAAAAAAACCTGTATCTATAACTGTAGACTTATGAGCCATTTAAACATAACCCTCGGGGTATGTACGAGAGAATTTGCACTTATTTTATCCTTCTGTGGAAAGCATTGCATACATTTATAATTATTTGCATGCAAGGTATGAACATGTTAAATACGTAAGTATTCAAGTAAGTGCATTCATGCAGGAACGCATAATGAGTTGTTAACCTGAAACGTGCAATGGGAGTTTTTACAGCAATGACCTCCCATAAACAGGATCACTCACAGAGTTTTCCAGTAACATTTAAGAATGACTCGGTGAACGCTTTGTAATAAAGTGTTTGTTTTTAATTTATGAACATAAATCAACATCATAATAAATAAGCTGGCTGCTTCTTAAACTTAATGTTTCAAATGCATATGTTCATGGAACAAAGACTACAGTGATACAGATATTATGAGTGTACGCAATCAAAGGACAGCATTTTAATGTTGTAGCTAACTGCTTTCAAAGAACTACATTGAGAAACTTGTCATGCAAATGCATTTGACAGATCTGTTCATAGAGACAGAAGAACAAAGTCACAAGCAAAACAATGCTTACTAGAGACAAAACTTGTGAAGATGACATTCTGTCACTAATTGAACTTGATGGCAGGACAGAAATAGAGAAATGTTGTTCATTTGTTATACAAAAACAAAATTCATTATACATAATTCACTTTACACACATTTTGCTATTGCAATTCAGCCCGTGCTACTCTCTGAATTATCATTCTGAATATGCAAAGGATTTTAATAATTTAACATGCCACTGTTTATTTTCAACATGCCATAGTTGAAATGAATTTGTTTGAATTTTGTCTCAGTTTTGTTTATTTCCTCTTTTGATATTGCATATTTTCATCTCCCTCTATAAAGTGTGTCATATGGCGACACAGTTAATCCATCCTTGGATAAATCAGTATTCAATTTGACTTCAGAACACATTCTGCTCCCAAATGTTAAGGATTACTAACAAATTTCACAGTTTTCTATATAATATGTATATCATTTCATTCCATCTTAACTCTTTCCTTGAAACTATATTTTGGTCCCTGCCTATTGTGTGCTTTTGGACCAGCAGCATTTCACTGTTGTGTAGCAGACATGAGACAATAGAAACCATACTTTTCTTCCACTTCACATTGCCTGTTACATTGTAGCGTTATGATGTGCATGTTACAGACACCCTCTGAAGGTACCACATTTGCCATATTTAACAGACACAAACACTGTAGTCCCTTTTTTCTGTCACTGTTTTTTTTTTTTTTTTTTTTTTTTTTTTAAGTGTGGTAAACAGACACAACCTTGACAGCATCTACCAGCTGCAACTGGGTTTCACTCATGTTAGCAGTAGGCCACATTTATTTCTTGAGAAGGATACCACAGTAATGATACTGATAGAGACCTTGTTACCCCGACGAGTGTCTGCAGGCATGTGCTAAACTGAATATCGTTGGTGTGTGTGTGAGTGTGTGTGTGTGTGTGTGTGTGTGTGTGTGTGTGTGTGTGTGTGTGTGTGTGTGTGTGTGAGTTTGCTTGTTGCTAGACATGCATCAAAGCACCACTGTGTAAAAGATTTGTTTGTATTGTGCTATTTCTGAAAACCAAAGCAGAAAAATGCCTAATCTATGGACTAATCTGTCTCCCTTCTAAGCAATTTTCCAATTCAACTTTTGATCTTTATCCATCGCTAACCATACATAACATATTATTTCCTTAAAACTGAAACTACTGATTTCTTCTCAGTAGTCTTCGCAATAAAATTAAACAGAAGTTAAATTTAAAATAAAATGGAAACTGATAAGTCCAATTATTTTGTTTTCATTTAATCACACCAACTGATTCAAGCTGATAGATTTTGTACTATATTTTTTTACCCCTTTATTTAACCATATGATGCCATATATCTACATTTATGTGGTTCCTACCCTGTCTTTCTGTTTAACTCTAACAACACAGTGATTATTATTTTATTTTGGGGATGTATCAGTCTAACCGAGGAAGAACTGTGACTGCACAATTCAGTCAAGAAATGAAGCGCTGATTCAACCCACGGACCAAGATGCTGGGGGCCATGGCGCTGTGCTGTGGTGAATTGGCCGTGATGTTAAATTGTGAGAGTTAGTATGGATTTCTTGTCAGTTGGTCACTTTTACAGGCTGTGACTGTGTGACTGATAGATTGAGGCCTAAGGAAGACATGATGGAATCCAAAGCTACTTAGTGTCTGGGTTCCTGTGTGTAAAGTCTCTCTTGCTCCCCTTCAATCCTCATATATGGATTGACACACTAGAATAATTATACATATGTGTACATGACATAGTGTGCAAAGGCACAAGCATACCACAGGAGTGTAAACACATAGACACACACACACACACACACACACACACACACACACACACACACACACACACTCACACACACACACACACACACACACACAGTCAGAATCATGCTGGTGCTGATCAGGTGCACTAGACTGGACCCACCTCACCCACTACCATTCGAACTTCGAAGCTCTTCTCATTTTCACCCTTCTCACCTGTTGATTGTGAAAGTGTGTGTTGGTGTGTTTCTTCAGCACTGATTTTATATACATACATACATATATATGTATATGGGCGGCATGGTGGCACAGTGGGTAGCGCTGACGCCACACAGCAATGCGTTTCTGGGTTCGAGAAACTGGGTTCTGTGCAGAGTTTGTATGTTCTCCCCGTGTCTGCGTGGGTTCTCTGGATTAACTCCATCCATTCTGTGTGTACATGTAGACACGGGTCACACACACTAATGTTACAGCGATTTTTGTTGCAGGCAGACGGCCACCGGATAGAAAAAACTTTTGGTTACAGCGTCCACACGACAACGCAGACCCGGCGTTTTCCAAAAACTTTACTTGGGCCAGCGTTTTCATTCCGAATATCTGCATCGTCGTGTGGACGAAAGGTGTAACCGCAACAAAAAGTCTCGCTGTCCGATGCCTTACGCCATATTGTTCACGTGATTCGTTCTGGCAGATGCGCCGTGATTGGTTGGGCAGGTAGTGGGTGGAGTTAAAATGTGACACTGAAGTTTTCAAGTGAGCTTATTCAAATATATAGGTGGGGGATATATACATATATATACTGTATATATATACTGTGTATATATATATATATATATATATATATATATATATATATATATATATATATGCATATATATATACTGTGTGTGTATGTGTGTGTGTATATTGTGTGTGTGTATATATATATATATATATATATATATATATATATGTACCTTTTTCATTTATTTCAATGGATGCTTTTATTGACCCAGCAATGTAAAGCCCAGACACACACACACACACACATACACACTCAGTGGGCTGCATGCAAAGACAATAAGCGTATGTGTGGTATGATTACTTATTGAAACAGGGCAGTTAGCTACAACAGCAGAATGAATTGACTACCAACAGCCGCCTGCCACTTGTCATTTGTTATCCATCACATGAGGCAGCACCCAGCTTCAGTTATTGATGGCTTCTATGGTAATTCTACTCCTATCAATTTAGTGATAGGAAGCCGATACTCTCAGTGAAAAAATGTGGACCTCTGCAAAATCTACTCCATTACTTTTATGAATCTTTTTTCTTCAAACATCCTCTATTAACCATCTATCTTTCTTCATGTCTTGACAATGTCATCAAATCACACTCACGGTTAAAGAGCCACCCCATATACATCTCAAGTGACAATGCTGTGTAGGCGTGGGTATTGCTTGAGTAATGTTCGCTTTTAAACTTCCAGACCACTGAGTGTTTAAGTGGAATTTTGAGGTTGCATTCCAATGGGCCTAAGAGCTTCTGCTGTGTCGCAAGAGTTCACATCGGGACACCTGTGTAAATGAAGTAAGTGAGCTTGTTTGGTATTGTGTTCTCATTTGACCAATTAGACCAGCAACGCTGTATTCTCCCTAGGTGCTAACTCGCTAAATGGGAAATTACACCATAAAGATAAGGGAGTGTCAGAGAATGTTTAGGGTCTCCGAGTAGAGCTTTCAGCACGACTGCTCAACACAGCCTGAGTGGAATTAATGAACCCTGTGTATTGGGTTCCTGATGCATTTTTAAACAGCTCCTTTTCATTCCTGCAGTGACATTTTGATTGCATTTGTTTCAGCAATAACTGTACGAGAGCAAGTGAAGGAGACAGTGTGTGTGTGTGGGGGGGTGGGGGGTGTGTGTGTGTGTGTGTGTGTGAGAGAGAGAGAGAGAGCACACATCTCCTAAAAATAAATACATTACTGTTCTGCCAAAGTGACTCTGACATGGGTTGTACAGACAGATATCACATTTAATGAGGACAGAAATAATGGGTTTTTCAGCTAACTGTAATTTGATATCAACTGATTATTAATACTGTGTGCATGGTGTCATGAATTATAAGAGCTGACGCAAATAAAATCCCTTACTGACAAAATTAGTTAATCCTTTCATTCATAGTATCTCTAATTCAAACAAATGATTTAAAGAATAAACTCTGTGTGTGTGTGTGTGTGTGGTGTGTGTGTGTGTGTGTGTGTGTGTGTGTGTGTGTGTGTGTGTGTGTGTGTGTGTGTGTGTGTGCGTGTGTGTGTGTTCAGGGTTTCCATGATGATCAGTGTAATTGTGTGAATGACCTGGTGCTACAATTCTTTCCACATCTCAGAAGAGCAAGTCATCACAAAAGGGCTAGTTTTGAGACACATTTGAGGAGAACGGCAGCTGAACAGTTTAATGACTTATGCAATTAGCGCCCATAATAGAAGTAGTTTTCCAGAATAATATTGCACTTTCCTGAAAGGGTTACCTTGATATTTTAATAGGTAAGTGCCCTGAGAGAGATGGAGGAAGAGAGAAAGGGGAGGAAAAGCTAAGGTCACTGGTACTGCAAGTCACCATAGGATAATAAGCACCAAAATCTCTGGTTGCACATTGTTTTTAAATTCTTTTAATTGCATCTTCCTGGCTCTCATCAGGGGTAGTGACCCCAGAAGTGGGGTACGAGGTCATTCTCTAGCAGCAGCCTTTGAAGCCCAGGCGCCTACCTCTTCCTCCCTCTCCCCACCAATTCGTGTGGCCTTGAATTGCAAATTGTTTTAAAATACGCATAATGAGCACTGTGGCAAAATGTTGAGGCTCTTTGTCTTTCCCTCACTCAGCCTTTAGCACAACTAAATGAGTTAAGATTGCTGTATTGAATTAAAAATGATTATTTTACTTACTCCTACTCGGTGCATGCATAATGAAAGAGAAGAGAAGATGGAGCAGAAGCTCCAGTGATTGTGACTGCATCGCCTCTGAACCGGAGGCATGTTCATGCAGACACAAATGATGATTTTAATGATGCTACCTGAGGTTATTGTGAAATAAACTGTCAAAGAATGTGTGTAATTATATGCAGAAGGACAGTTTTCATGTTGGCAGATAATTTACTTTATTACCACCCATCCCTTTGATAGTCAGCTACCATGCATACCAATCCTGTGTTTTTGTTCCTGAAATTCAGTCACACAGAGGGACTGTTTTAAGTTTTTATGCTGTATTGAAAAACAATATATTTACAAGATGTTTAAACTCGTACATAGTATAACTTATATGTTCAGGGTGTCATCATAGCCAACCAAAACAATAAGGTCTTAGACATATTTTATGTTGTTCTTCTGCTTTATCCATACGTTTCAGTTAAGTCTAACAGCTCCTCACTACAATTACAAGAATAGTGGTTAAGCAGAAAAACACCATAGGTGTGATGGCTCAGCGTACAAGGAATTACACCAACTTTCAAGCGATCTTTACTTTTTCTCTGTAGTTCCACTCTGTTCAACATGAATCTACATTAATTTACGAAAGCAGCTGCTCTTTACTTTCTTTTATTCTCATTTGCACCTCTATTAGAACTTGCTGGACTGATTCTGCATCACTAAAATATAGTAATTTAATGGTTGACTGATAGACAAATTGTGGGGAATCAAGCTGTTAGTCACCACTTAAGTATATCCTTGCACCATCAGTTATTGCTGTAAGAAAAGATGTTGTGCAAAAATCATTTGTTTCTTATACACGTTTAAAAAAAAAAAAAACAGAACATACTTTTGAGTTAATTCCAACCTGATTCATGTAGTTACACAGGAGATTGCTGTCGCTTCTACGATGAAGTGCCACAGGGGTCTTCTTGCAAACATTTATAAAAGTAAAATTATATCATGCGTGCCTGTCTGCAGGAGTTTAACTAAACATGATGGAACTAATCGTGCAGTCAAAACACTTTAAGTCTTTTGTGTAAGACAGACTTGCAAACAATCTAACTGTAGCATATGGTGCTCTCCCGCGGATATATTTTTCTCAATAATCACTTCATCAGGGGATCTTGAAAATGTGTATACCAGCTGCCTGCTGTGCACTAAGAAAATCCAATAAGAGATGCCTTCAGTGCTAAACCAAACACTTAAATTCATACAAACAAATCACTCAAGTAATCACTCACTTACGGCGCTTGCAAATTTATCAATAACAGCTTAATACTGTAACACAAGGCAGGAGGTTAAACCTCAGTCTCTGCAAGCTTATTGTCTCCACTCTGAATTTCTAAATCTAGAGTCACATTGTCCTGCAGCTATCAATAACTGACTCAACACTCCCTTTGACACCTACACAGTAGACAAGATGGCTACACGCCATTCTGAGAAGCGATTAAACTCGTCTTTGGGAGAGCCACGGTGACATCATTGGTGGTTCAAAAGCCGCCTCTAAACTCAAAAAGAGCATTAGAATGCATTTCATGCTCAGCTCACTGAAAAGTGCCTAGCTGAAATTTACACCTTATTTGATGTCCGTCTCCCTGCTGTTAATTGGTAAAAGGATCCCTGACCCTTTTGATCTCCTCTACAATCCCCTAAATGCCCAAGTCTGCTAAACTGTTCAGCAGGAGATATACCCTGCAGAAGACTCTCTCACTCTTTCGCTGCCCCCCTTGCTTTTTTTTTTTTTTTTCTCATTCCATCCTTTTCGGCTTTCTTGCCTTTGGTTTACGTCCAGGCTGTGGAGAAATAAGAGATGACAGTTGTTACAGATATGCCAGTTTAATTACTTGTCAGCTTATAGCCCATATCTCTGCTGCCCAACGCTGAAGCTTAACTTTTTCTAGTAGCTTAAAGCATGACCAGCCTCCAGTGCTTTAGTATTTAGCCATAAAACCCACGAAATCTGAAAGATAAAAAAAAAAAAAAAAAAAAAAAAAACATGAACAGCTTTTCTAATTTTATGGGGGAAAAGTGGGCAGTTTCTGTCACTGTTGGAATTGGCTTTCTCTTTCTCTTCCCCTCTGTGCAGTAGTGACAGAAGAAGAGGGGCAAAAAGAGAGAATCTTGTAGAGAATGAAATTACATCACATGAAGGGGTGCCTCAGCACAGGATAAGCAGTATGTCTCTTATGGCTTGTGTGCCACTGTTGAAATTTTCCAGTCAGTTTGCAAATTGATGGATGTGCTGAAGCCCCTTTTTGTATTTTGGAGGAGGGCAATCCTGGACTTTCAAATCCAGTTAAAGAGAGTTGGAAAACACATCTGTGTATTTTGCAAGCTTCTTGATTTTTGCCATGGTGACTGAAGTGGCTTGTATTTGCAGGTGCATAGAGAACATACTTATGGAATTTAACACTTTATAGTTAAATGATTTAGACATTTACCCATCTTAAAATAAACTGGATAGAACGTACTATAGAGAAAATACGTACCATGAAGTGTAGTTATTAATTTCCATAACTCAGGAAGCAGAACACTTTCTCAACCTGCTCATTGCATATGTCTAACATGCAGTACCTCGGCACTGAAGCCTTTCACGTTTTCATTGTTTTGGACTTTACAGCAATAACAACTAACAATAACACATTTCAATCATTCACATTAGACATAACCGCATGGTAGTTGGCCAACAATGTTATACATTTTATTTAGATGTTCATTTTGTTATAAATGATAAAGCATACACTTCTAGAAGCAAACAGGGATGGGTGGTGAGTAGAAAGAGCAGCCTAGTTTTGGACACACGCCTGCTTAGGGCCCATTGTTCAGGGCTCCCTTAGCGTTTATCCATGGCTTTGTCTCCCATCATGATACATACTTTTCATTGAAACACAACAGGTTATTTGTTGCCATAGTTTCACCACTGCTTAGTTTTACAGCAAAGTATAATAGGTTTAAAGGACGCTGTGTGAAAGTGTGTACGTGTGTGTGTGTGTGTGTGTGTGTGTGTGTGTGTGTGTGTGTGTGTGTGTGTGTGTGTGAGGGTGTGTGAGAGTGTGTGAGGGTGTGTGTGTGTGTGTGTGTGTGTGTGTGTGTGTGTGTGTGTGTGTGTGTGTGAGGGTGTGTGAGGGTGTGTGAGGGTGTGTGTGTGTGTGTGTGTGTGTGTGTGTGTGTGTGTGTGTTGGGCTTTACATTGCTGGGTCAATAAAAGCATTGAAATAAATTAAAATAGGTAACCTGTTCTATTTATTCGTATTGATCAAATTGTCAGCGTGTTTCCATATGATCAATTTCAAAAAATTTTAAGTGTTGGGTAGTATAAAACCACACAGCTTATGTGTAATATTTTATTTCACTTTAAACCAGGTGCCACGAAATGGCGGACAGCGGTCCGGATCCGGACCGAGTGATGGTTCTGTCCACACCCATGACCACTCTATGATAAATTCACGAGGTTAGATTTTCTTAGAGATTTTTTTCTGAAGGTCGCAGCTGTAATGGCAGACGCTGCTCCTCCAATTAATGCGGTAGTAGCACCACCCAGTTCAGCCAATCAGATTGTTTGTTTACCTGCTCTGTCAGCGCACCTGGAAGTGGCCCTACCAATGAGAGTTTACCGCTACAGCGAAGCACAGAGGAAAGAGAGACAGTGAGGACAGCATGGCTTGCTTCAGACGAAGGGAGGTTAATGAGGAAATCCACTGGTTAACAATGAGTGGATGGAGAAATTTATGTTTATTCTTCCATCAGGCAGTTCAAAATCATTTTACCTCACACGGGCTGAACACGTAGCACTAATTATAAATGTATGCAAAAATTTTGTTGAAGTAATGAGCACAGTGATGAAACTCATCAACTTCCTCAGGACATCCTCAACCCTTCAGCATTGCCTTCTGAGGGGATTTCTAGAAGCTGTTGAGGCAAAAGCCAATGACCTGCTACTGCACAACAATGTGAGGTGGCGGAGAAAGGCAATGCACTAGAGCGGTTCTGGTCTATTTGAAAAGAATGCCAGTTTTTTTAGCAGGGTAAGAGTCGGAGAGCAACACAGTTTTGACTCTTTTTGCAAGATGAGTACAGGATGAATATGGCTGCCTTTTTGGTTGACATTACATCACATATCACTGAGATCAGTCTAAAGCTGCAGGGCCAGAATAATTCAGTTGCTAAACTTCACCAAAATGTTCAACAGCTTCTGCCTTAGGCAGCTGCTCCTCATGCTAATCCAGAATCCAAGTACTGTTCTAGGCTCACCAATGAACAGCTACTTGTCTGCATGAGAATGGCACTGAGTCCATTCCAACCAAGATTTAAATGACTGGCGGGCCATTCTCATGCACAAAAGTTCTGTTTGCATTTTTCCCCTGAAAGAACAACTTTTTATTTATGCTTTCTGAAGATGTTAATGTTTTTTTAGTTGAAGTATAGGCCTTCAGTTCTTTAAGCTGTGAAGTCTTTAATTTACGAGAAAAAAGGGTTATTCCGCTCAGTTTGCACTTTATTTTTAAAAATCTGAGGTTTGTGATTTCTTCAATATGACATAAAGGCTTTATATTTATTTGCCTGTGTGTACTTCTATGTATGGTAAAAGAGCTAGCTGTGCACTCAGTCAAACAAATCATGCATTGGAAATTGATAATAAATGAAAATGTGGACATGTTTTCTCAGTGTCACTTTTACAGCTGCAAACATGAGAGGAATTGACATGCAGGAAAAGTTGCACTGAATAGTTTTATTTTAAATAAAATATGCAAGTAAAGGAATGCTTGTTTTGCTGTATTCTCCAATCAAAATCAAACAAACAAAATCCTTTCCAATGCCCTACAAACACCCCACTCACCCACCCATCCACATTGTATGTATGACATTGTCACATGAAAGTGTATAGTCACATTACCCTCATGCTTCATCCTGTCCTTACTGTGCTGCAACCACTTCTGTTATTCTACAAATCGTGCTGATGATCATCCTGCATCACTGAGCAGTAAGGCTTTTATACATAGTAGTAATGGTATTATTTTATGGCTATCATTTCAATGGGCATTAGAATGGATCATAAAGCAAAACAGTTTGCAGTTCTTCCTCAGACCATACACCCAATAATGAAAAGCCAAGATCAGCTGACTGCTGCCTCTATTTACAAGCTCACATAATTCCATTGTGGCAGCGCTATCAGAGTAAATACACTTTGCCCAGTGATGCATACCCCTGTAGAAAATGAAAGCAAGATTAGATAGAGGTCACATGACTGCAGAAACACCTTTTAAAGCACTTAATGTGCCTTAGCTGATGTCCAAAGCATGTAGGTTATTACCACAGTTGTGTGAAAGCTAATTAATGAGTAATTTGAGTGATATCCAAGATGAGTGGCTGACACAGTTGGTGGCTATGACCTTCGTAAACCTGGTCATTTCTCAGACAGATCTCTCTCTCTCTCTCTCTTTTAGTGCGACACTTGCTGAAGATTGGTTTAACTATAAGTTTCCAAATTTTAACACAAAAGCTTAATCAATTCTGACATACCTAAGAAAGAACTAGCAAGACCAGATTCTAATTACCTTTAATTACTGAGAATTTGATTCAACCAGTCTATAAATTAAATTGTAGCTCATGTGTGGGATGTAAATGTAATATCAGAACCCGTGTTGTAGAAAAATAGAGCATGTTTGAATAGATATGATAAAGACATAGAGAACTGTGTACCCAATAAATTGAGTCTGAACCACACATTTCAGTAATTGTCTTTTTTTCCAGTGAGTGAGTGAGGGGGGGAAGTGAACGAATATCTTTTAATATCGCTCCAAGCAAAGATAGCCCATTTAGACATGGTTCAAACAGTTATTAACAGTATTGATTTATGTTTGAATGATTGGAAGCCAGGGGAGGGAGATGAAGTCAACCATCATGACCTCTCGCCTGCGGACGGAAACTGCCTGACACAGATCACGGCTGTCTCACATGTGAAACTACTCCTGCCTGTGACATCTCAGATTACTGGATACAGGCTGCAGTGTGATAACTGTGTATGATATTGAAAAAGCTTTCCTCCAAAACACATTGCTCTTTGTTGAAATATATCAGCTGTCACACAGACGTTCCGAGACAAAGACGATGGGTGTTTTTTCTGACAATTACGGCCAGACCATTGTACGGAGATATTTAAAATGGTTTTGTTTCTTATAATTTACGTAGTGTTTCCAAGTTTTAATTTTAATTTAATTAAAAATGTGCTTGAAGTTGAGGAATAATTGTTACAGTGATTAAAATAATGTCCTTGGTGCATCAATATGGTTGTTTTTTTTAAACACAGCAGATGATGTCCTTTTCTAATACATATAATGATAAGAACTTTTAAATGCAAGATTGGAAAGAAATACACTATGAGGAATGAACTGAACATCATTTCATTGTTTTATCCTTACTTAAAAAGAAATAAAATGCTGACAGTATGCCTATTAAACAGGAAAATTAATATATTTTTGACATTTTCCCAATCTCTTTTTTTTGGTCTGTATCCCATTAACTCAACTGGAGGAGCTTAGCTTTCCAAATCTGCTATTAATTATTTCTTCTAAATTCCTTAGAACACCCTCTGGATTTGCCGTCTTGCCCATCCAATAAAAAAATGTGTAGACTTGGTTGAAAACAGCACAATAGATCATCTATTTCAAAAGCGGAACTGAGCTGTTAAAGATCATAAAACATTAGCGCGGCATGTCATTAGGTTATTACAGGCTTATCCAGTAATTATATTAAGCACTTTAACATGTAATCACTGAAGGAAAGACCGTCTTCCAGAAACAGGATTTTATAGGCCTCTCTTGACTTACCCTTAGCAACCCGCCACGGGACAAAATGGCAATTAAGGAGCTGCTGAATTCCACGGAAGGTGTAACTTAAGATTTTTTAAAAAAGGCTTACTTGTCTTGGAACATCGAGTTTTGACAATTACACTTCACTAATAAATCTAACAGTCATCCAAAATCCACTCAATGTTCTAACAAACCCCAGTCACCATTAAGCCTACTTGCATGGATTTAAAATAGCACCAGAATAAAGCTACCTGTTTACTTTATAAATGAGAAAATCTGACTGCTTTTCATTTCACGTATTTCTTTGTAGAACCATTTACCTGAGTCAACAGAACTGCAAAAATTAACCAACATAGTTACATCTGTTCAAGTAATTCACATGCAGTAGAACTAATTGGCAGTTGTTGTTTTAAACAGAAATAGCTTGTTCCACTCTATCTCCACACAAGTGGCATTTGAGGCAGCAGTCTGTGCCCCTCGACAAGTAATTAAGCTCGCCGATTGAAATAGTTTCTTTTAAGAAATCAAACCCAGCAATGGAATTCTTTGCGGTCAAAAGGTTAAGCTTTTGATCCGAACAGAGAGACACTTTGAGAAGAGAAAAAAATAAATATTGTTAAGTGAATACATGTTTGCATTCAACCTCACCTTTCTGCTGAGCACACACCCTTTGAAGTCCTGTTTGTTCGGAAACACTCCCATCTCATTGAGCACAGGAAATTCCCCTCTGCACTAGTACCTAGATTAGAAGTAGTAATCCAAACTAACCCCAGAAATTCAAAGAGCAGGCTCAGAACTAATATTTGAGCTCATGTCTCATAAGTGGGCCTATTGTTAGTCTGTGACTCATAAAACATGCACTGTCATCTAAAATCTGCTTATGATAGATAGGGTGATTTTAAGTATAACTGCTGCTTTCTTAAAAAAAACCCGCAAACCTTGTCCGAGAGATGTCTCATAATGCCCACCATGACTATGGCTGTGCGTTTTTGTTCAATTTGAGATCTAGGCACATTATAAAAATATCCCCATTTGTGCGTAAAGCTTCACGTGAACACCACATACACAGTCAGGACATGCACTTTCAGACCACACAGTTTCGACATCTGCGTTTGACTGCGTGTACGTGTCACATGGCTGGCCTCAGTTTCAGGGTCAGGAAGGGGAGCAGAGAGGGAGCTCACATTCGCCCACAGAAGATGATTCCAGATGATTCCCCGGCAAGCCGCTGTCAGGAGAGGCCATGATGAATGAAAGGGCTCCGGTGGGCCTCACTGTTTATTTAGACCTCTTGTTTCTGACACAGTTCCTGCTCAAAGAGCTGGCGCTAAAGTGTCTCAGCATTAAAACATAACCCTACCAGACTGAAATTAGCCACCAGGGGCTTTCACCCCCATACCCTCCTTTCCCCCAATCTAACAGAAAAGCTTGATTGTTCTCCATTGTGGAATCTGGGACTGAGACCTGTTCAGGACCAGTAGTGAGGGGCAGTCAACTGTGTAAGGCTTTCCAGTACATTAGGAGTATATGAAAGAGCAACTGACCAGGCCTGGATTGATATGGCCGTGTCTGCACAGGACAACATATGGGAAAGCAGTAATCCTCTCTGTGCTGGAACTGTGGGTGTTTTTCTTGAGTCAAAGAGAGACAAATATGGATGGCCCTGTAGTACTAAAAAATGAAACAGACAGCTGCTGTTACTTTGTGGAAGTGTGTTCTGATAAATAATTGTTTCCTATCTGTCACAGTCTCTTTCCACATCCTTGTTGAATGAAAACTGTATGAAAAAGCCTCCGTCTCAAATTATAGCATACTTGAAAAGCTCCTACTCTGTATGTAGCATTCATGTAAAACATTGCCTCTTTCCTCCATCCTTTTAATGTACCGTAATGTTGTTGTTTTTTCCCTCTTTGTAAACAACACGGACATTTATAGCAGTTTCAGTTTTCAAGCACACATTTCAGGTTCATCGTGTTGCCGCTCTTTCCAAGCATATGTCGAACCTTCAGTCTTTTAATGTGTGCTGAGATCATGACAAATCAACATTTTGGAGTTGTACTGGCATCTTGCGCAATGTAAACAACAGATTTATTCAAGATCAACACCGTGCTAAAACTGACTTAACGCAAGATATGCATAAGGCATACTGTGCCTTAAGATACTGAGTTTGTGCTATGTGTTGACTCCAAAATCACAAATGCAATGCAGACAGATGGAAGAACTGGCGATTTTGTCTGGGAAAAAAACAACCAAATAGGATGTGATGCAATACTATGCTTTTAAAATGGTTCAAAGACTCCTTTCAATGAAAAAGGTTTTGTTGACAAGCTTCATTGCCTTGCAGAATGCATGATGAAGTGCAGAATATGGCAAAAAATATGATCAACTAACTATGAATATGCATATTTCAAACAGCCAGAACTGACTCCAAATCCCCTTTCATGGGTGAGCATGTGCACATTTTTCTTCCATTTATTAATTCCAAATCCTATTCACGGAAAAAAAAGAGTGGAGGTGAGCATAATTGCGTATTTTGTCAAATGTGAATTGTCAAATTAAACTGGAAGCGGAATGAATTCTGTGTGTTTGTATGCTAGTTTTTCAGAAGTAGTGTCCTGGTTTTAAATCCCCCAGTCTCAAGTGGGCACATCACAAAACCAACACAGTTTGGCAGCAAGCTGGCAGTCTTTGCTCGTACGAGGCCCAGAATTTAATGAGCATGAATAATGAATACTACTCAACACGCTGGTTACTGAGTAGGCTGCCAGTTATTAGGTCAATGAAGGCGTTGTTTAGCAGGGAACACTCACTGTCTCACTGAATGATGGACTACCGCGCGCCATCCATGGATCCATACTGGAAATAACTTTACTAATATGACAAATCAGCAGATGGCGACAGACACATCATTCCACACTGCAACGGAATCCTGTCCACGATGTCTGCAAAGACATTATGGTCGTCGCGATATACCTGGGATATATCTGGCGGGATGTCATTTGAACTGAAATTCCTACCCTGTTGTAATACGTGACATGCGGAATTAATTCAAGAGTGATCTAATATCAAGCTAAACAGATGCCCCATATTTAAATTACTAAACAATTTGTTTCTGCTCTTTTGTAAATGGTTCTATTCTTAAACACAAATATGTCCCGTTCCATTTATATCTTGCTCCAAATGAAAAATATTGGTTCAGCCTGTGTCTGTTATTATATGTATATTAGATGAGCTGTTAAGTCCACATTACCTACAGCAACCACATAAATACCAAATTCCAATGCATTTTTTTTAAAAAACCCTGCAGCCATAACTCCATGCAACAGATGCTATGTTACTTGCAGAGGATTTAAAGGATAAAAAGAGTGAGGCAAGAGCAAGAGAGAACCTCAGTGTGGAGTGGGAGCATCCAAAAGTGGCAGAATGGCAAGACGCAAAGCTCGCAGATCAAATGCTCCAAATCTGTCAATCAAAACAGTTGTCATTTCAGCAACCACAACATCTAACAATCCGATGATTAATTATTGACAGTATTCGTCTTTGTTGCTTCCTCACACTTTCTCTCTCTCTCTGTCTGTCTATCTCAGTGTCTCTCCCTGCCTTCACCCCTTTTCTGTCCCAAAGATTAGACACAGGCTACAACATGAAAGCTGCCGACCTGTGTTTGGGTCTGTCACGAGTGATTTCGCTGCTGGTGCCATGCACTTCCCCCAACTCTGTGTTGCTATGACACCTGCCAGGTCGCCACAGGGACCCTCATATCTCCACTCATCCGCCTGCTCAACCTCGGTGTCGATTCTATCCAACCCAGCTTCATGTCAGAGAAAAGCAGGAGTAAGACCCCTCGCTGTTTAACACTCCAGAAGTTAACCGGGGTCTCTCTCCCCCTCCTCTCCTTTCCTCTCTCAGCTCCGCGAGAAAGACACTTTATTTTCTCCTGTGGACACAGAAAGAAGACATTCTTGACACATTGAATGAAAGGTGGATATTTTAGGAGATTTAAGAAAAATGTTAACCTATTGCGTCTTCTCCATTCTGTGCCCACCACTTCTGAAGGTGAGCAAATTCCACATGTCAATCCCTCAATTTTCCATTCTTTTTTGAATGTTTACACCCTTTTTGATTATTTAAATTTTGCTTTATGTATGTCTTATATATAATTCTGTGTGAAGTGGATTTGGAAATATGCATTAATGATATAATGCAAAACCCCATTAATGTTAAGTTAAAAATAAAGCATATATGCATAGTGTAATTGTACACCTATGTAGACAGAGAGGGTCATTATAAAATGATGTATTTTAAATACAAACTGTAAACATCCATGACACAACCTTCATTTCATTCAATTACGGTAATTATCTGTAATTACCATTGTGATTCCTATTTCAGCTCATATTATTATTGCATTTTTTTGTCCTTTGATTATATTTTGTTCTTTTTGTGTGTTTTTTTTTTTTTGTGGCACTTTTATATATGAAATTTGTTCATTTTTATACTAAGTTACAGTAATATATACATATGCTGCTATTATCACATGTCAAAGAAATTTAAATATATTATATTTACTTTTTCTACTACATATATTAAGGTAACATGTGATATCATGTAAATTGAATTAAATGTAATTCCACATCACATGTCAACCGACAATAAACTAATAATAATTAAAGCATTGTTAATTAGAGCATTTTTATACTTTTATAAGGGATTTGAATACTTCTTCTAACCCATCTCATGATGACTTGGTGTTTCAAAATACATATGCCTTGACAAAAAAAATGTAATTTGAATACTTTCAGCAAATGTTAAAGGGAAAAAAAAGGCTGATCAAGGTGTTGTTAGTCAGGTAGTATTTTATAATAAATAGAATTTAAAAATCTGCTTTGCAAGGACTGCCATGTCTCTACAACATTCTGTCACAAACACGACGCTGTGGGCCCGGGCGGAACATCCCATCTAGGTATCACCACCTTTTTCAGGCCATATGTTTCCACTATTTCTTTCAGTAAAGCTTATTTATAACAAGGGCTGCTGGTTGTTTACAGAACTTTAAGCTCCTCTGATACATTCCTGCTTATGTTTGCATGCTTTTTAGCCCCATTGATAATACATGAGCATGCTTGCTTTTTTTTTTAACAAAGAGGAGATGCTGCCATATGCATGGCAGAAAAAACGAAGACCTAAACTGACAGCACCATCTGCCAAACACAGTCTACGTCAAGAGAATGGCCCCTGCTCAACATTTTGCCCGGCTCTCAGGAGGATGCCACATTGTCATCAGTGCTAATACTAAATATTAATAATTTGTTGACCCCAAAGTGTTTAGAAATCACTGATGCAGACACATATTGCCCTTCTGAATGGCATATGCAGATGTCAGGTGAGCGCCACCGAAGTGCTTGGTGTGTGCATATGTGTACATGGGTGTGTATTTGTGTGAGTGTAGGTGTGTGTTTTCGAGGAGCTTAGAGACTAGACAACTTCCACCAGGCCTGTCATGAATATTACATTGTTCCACATATCAATGTAGCTCCTCCCCTATCTTTACACCTGTTTCTCTCAGTCCCTCTCAAGCTATCTCTCTCTCTCTCTCTCTCTCACACACACACACACACACACACACACACACACACACACACACACAAACCAGAATTTTGGAAGACACAAATTTAACATGTCAAATAAATCATATATTACACCAAATGAATGACAACTTTACATGTGCACCATATAATACTTCATATAATAATTTAAACAATAACATCACAATATGTTGATTGCTATTCAATACTCCATTTGATTAAAAAATTGTCCTCGAAGTCCAAAATCAAAGCATGATGGAAGGTCTTTAATTTAATAATAAGAGTATGATTTGTGTGAGAGGACACTACAAGATAGGACTAATACAATAATGTTACCGTGTTTGAACTGAAGAGCCCATAAGACCACCAAATAGTCTTCTTAATCAATAATATAAATGAAATTGCTCCCACAGAAAATGACAATACAGAACACTGCTTACAGTAAACTATGGCTGCTTAGAAAATTTGTCACACCTGTATTTCTAAAACAGGTCATTTCATTAAATTCTAATGATCAATTTATCAAGTTTCATATGCAAAGGAATCTATGTTATATTTATCCTCAGGTTTAAACATCATCTGTAACTATCTCTAATGGACTTCTCAGACCTGACATATCTCTCCAGACACTAGATGCATTTCACCCTGGCATCTGCTGCGATCGCTTCTGTTTTCCTCCCATACGTCTTTATTAGTTCGTAACTGATGGGGACACCGTGGGATGCACTTGATGAGAGGCGCCATGTCAGTGAGACTGATTTATTCCCAGCACTTGCTCAGCGGTCGTGCCACCTGACCCAGTACAGCCCACTCCTTGCTCAAACCCTCCACACACACAGACCTTGCTATCTTGGAGAGCTCTCCGTTATTTGAAACATTCCCTGAGTCGTCTCATATATATCTGATTAAATTTCACCTTAGATGCGAGTTGATGATGCAATGAGTGATTCTACATGCCATCAATGTGAGGTGGTTTCTGCTGACGTTTTGACCATGAATTATCGTAGCACGAACAAGCATACACTTTCACATAATCCTCAGATAACAAGTCTGTTTGTATGGAGAGCGAGTTTCAGATGTTTGACAGAATATAAAGAATAGTGAGGCTAGCTGGGATAACATGGAGAGGATGACTAGTATTAAGTTCAGGTCATGTTGCAGAAATCTGTTGAGTGCCATTTTATCATAACTTGTGCAAGTAAAACAGTAAACTGGATGTTTGTTTGGCAGAGCGGGCTGGAAACAAAAAAAAAATTCTTGATTACTCTGAAAACTGCATTACAAGAGTGGCATAACCATTGAAATGTGGTGTTACAAATGACTTGCCAAAATGAATAAACAAAATGTATATACATACGGTATCCTTTTAGTTTAGTAATTTCAATGTGGATATCTGAAGTATAAAAGAACTGGTAGATGATTTTTATTTGGCAAGAAACCATGGTTATCATTGTTCAGAAAGCAACAACTCTATTACCCAGCAAACACAAGAGTTCTGCCTGTTTATACACTCCCCCCATTGATTGCAGTGAGTCACACGACTGAAATACTTTTGTTGGCAGGCAATAGCAGCAGACACACAAAAGCATGGACGGGTGTCAGCTTTTAATTGTAACTGTCTTGCAGAATTGGTGTTGTTTTAATATCCTGTATAGATTTTTATGTAATACACTTACTTGTGCAAGGCATCTCCGAGCAAGAATCAATTCAGCCTCGAGGATCCCTCCTCCTCTTTTGTTAGAAGCCAATCTTGTTTTAATGATGCATGAAGAAATATTCAAGCATTGACATTTCACTGTCAGGTTTCTTTAGAAAAATCAATTAAGATAATACAGCTTTGACCCAGTTAAACCAGTTAATGCTTATTAGGGATGTAATATGATTTACTGTCTGCATTTATAATTCTTTGCATCTCATCCCATTAGCCCCGTGACTCTTCCATAAAGAACCATGCAATGGTCACTTCTAGGAAACAAACAGATGTTTGGACTTGATGAAATGGAAAAAGAGTAATGATGTTGATTGTGATCAACTGATCTATGTATCTATCTCTGTCTGTCCGTCTGTCTGTCTGTATTACGTCCATTTATCTGCATTTCTTTTAACTATATTGGCATCCTGTCATGGAAACATATTTACTGTGGAACTTTATAGATTCACTAAATCTATATTGCAGTCTTTTTGAGTTTTTATATAATTTATTTATTATTATGATCACAACAGTTTA
This sequence comes from Antennarius maculatus, assembly GCA_013358685.1. NCBI lineage: Eukaryota > Metazoa > Chordata > Actinopteri > Lophiiformes > Antennariidae > Antennarius > Antennarius maculatus. Next base: position 10,526,063 of record CM023615.1, read on the forward strand.
AATGGAGATGCTGTCTACCTTATATTTATTTTAATCTTGAAGTATGATATTCACCTTTAATTTCTCTATTTCACAGTAAATGACAAAACAAACCAATGTTAAATTGAATCAGAAAATGAATAAAATCATTCACCAACTGTTCAAAAATGTCCATGTAAATATGAAATTACATCTGTGAATGTGAAAGAATAATGCTGCTAAATTAGAATTACTGTGAACAGCAGGAAGAAAAAGCATTGTGTCATCAGGGGCACACCGGAAGATCACTGATGTCTCCATAACAGAAAATATTAAACCTGTTTTACATTGTTAAAGCATTTTCTCCTCACTTGAAGTGCTGACATTCTGTGTTGTAAGAACTAATTGTCATGCTGGAAGGAGAAAGTCAGCCTTTGAATCTCTGTTTCTGAACTCTGTTCAACTTAATGACATTTCAAAACTGTCAGCAGTGAACTTAGAGAGCTACAACCTCACCGCTCTCAACATTAAAGGAATGCTATTCCGGAAGGCTGGAAAAGGATATGTTCAGATAGCATTCGAAAATTTTAAAATTAATAAAATTACAAAAAAAAATTCTCTACTTCACTTTCTCTTACTATATTTACATTGCGATACTTTTTTCCAAAAATGAATTTATTATGTGTGTGTGTGTGTGTGTGTGTGTGTGTGTGTGTGTGTGTGTGTGTGTGTGTGTGTGTGTGTGTAGGTGTGTGTGTGTGTGTGTGTGTGTGTGTGTGTGTGTGTGTGTGTGTGTGTGTGTGTGTGTGTGTGTGTGTGTGTAAGTGTGCATCTCTGCATCATATTGCTTTTATTTGTGTAGGATTTTGTCCAATTTTGTTTGAATATCCCCGTGTCAGTTTTGTACCTGTAGTGTATCTACAGTATGTTCTGGGGTCCACAGTGTGTGAGCTTTTTGTGTTCTTTAATGCAGTGCTAATGCTAATGTCAGAGATGCCTTGTGCCTGATCTCATGTTTTTTAAGGTCAAGAGGTTAAGTGTCAGAAGAAGTGACTGTCTCACTCTGCCCTTTTATTCTGTGTAAAGGAGGAGACACTCAATGAGGGGCTGATTCCTGTCGGCGTGAAAATTAAATGTGGTTCATTTATCTTCATTTTTTTTTTTTTAAATTCAGTTCTGTGAAGGAGAAGTTTAATAAAAAGAACGGGCCTTTCATAACATGTTTAAGTCTATGACAATGCCCCTTTTTGATAATATGAAGGACATATATACAGTAGTTGATTGTATAGCCTACAAAGCTGTAGCTAATTGTGGTACTTTAGAGACAAAACAAAATTAAAAATTAAAAAAAGAAAAAGCTGTGGCAAAGTGTACAAAAGGTGCCTGTTGTTTTCATTTAAGATGCACAATCTCAATTACAATGCTTACAACCATGAAACTTGTATATTTTACCCAACCTGTGTGAGTGAGCACACTCCACTTTTAACTAACTCCTGTTTCATTGCTGCTTTGTCTTTTGCTGTACTTCTGCAGTCATAAGCTAAAAAAAAAATCCCACACCCTCCCTACCTACCTAAATGCATATCGGCAATCCACTAACACAAAGGCATCATCTGTCTGTGTGTACAGAGCAGCAGCAGCCACTTTGGATCCTGAATCTCAATGGGCTCATAGTGCCTCCGACGCCCATCTGTTCCAAGGCAGCCAGCGAGCCACTAAGCAGCAAACTTTGATCCCCGTGTAGATTTTTTTCTCAAACCCATCCGGATTTGCCAGCCCCTTAAGAGCCATTGTAAGGCTGCCCGGGAGTACAAATTCTAGATTCATTATGAGTGTGGGCGGCAACCTTTGTATTCCCCAAAGCACAGATGTATGCAGACAACATATTGCTATTTGGTAGCATAAAAGCCTAAGCCCATTGTTCATTGTTGGTTCATATATCACAAGTAGCTCTAATGCTGAAAGAGCAGAGCACTTGTCGTGAAATTCTTGTGGTTGACATTAACCATTAAAGCTGTACTTGTTTTCCCACATCACTCATGCTTGACCTCAACATGTTTGTTTTATCTTTTCATGTCAGTTTATTGGAGAAAGCTTCAATTAAACTGTTTAATCCGCAAATGAATACAAGCTTCTAGTACATTTTATATTTGATCTTTAATTATTTAATATGCGCACACACATTTTTCTTAATCATTGTGAAATGCAGGTATTATTCATGAGCAACTCGTAAATATTGCCAGATGTTTATTATTTTATGCAATGCCATTCCCTAAAAACTGAAAAAAATATTACATGTATTCATTTAGTGATACGTAGGTGCACAAAAATACAAAAATATGCACAAGTGGCGTCACGGCATGTGCAATAATGTAAAAGATCTTGAAAGTTCAAATGTTAACCTTTTTTTCCTCACCGCTGGCATTTCAAACTTATCATATGGAAAATGTGGTGGTCAATAGGTGACAGGTGGGAATTAATTCTAAGAACATGCAATTATGAAGGAAAATGTTGACTGATGAAAAGGAAAAAAAAACTTGAACGATGACACACATTTTTTTTTTTTTTTTTGGTTTTATAGACATGGCAGCGACATTAGCATTGGTCATTAGTGGTAGACACATCCGTTGAGTGTCGAATACAGAGGCTCATACACAGACCCTATTTGGTTACCTGTGTGACAGGCTTGTTCAGGACACCAGAAACAGCTGTCCTGGCCTGTGTGAGCCAAAATAATTAGGCCTGTCATCTCAGTGCTCTGATTTCCCCTTCAGCCCGCTCCACAAAATGCTAATATTTTGCTTTCATTGTCACATTCACCTTGACACGGATATTGCCTTGGCGCATAACGGGATGAGATGACTCTAAATTTGCATTGTTCGTTCTAATAAATTTGCTTCCTCTGTACCTCATGGCAGGACCCATCAGATAAAGTCTCCGAGAGTGTCATCAATCATGGCCAGGCTGACAGACGGCTTTTGCCTTCATTTGTTACATAGAGGAACATGCTTAATTATTTGTACTGTAATTAGTTGGGAAAATGTCAGGAAATGTCAACTCTCTGTTCGCTGTGGAAGGGCTCTGCTTGAAAGTCACAATGACTGAAGTGTCATTAATGCCACGTAACAAGACGAGGATCAGCTGGGGGGAGGAGAGAAGGAGGGAGGCTTCTTAGAATGTAATCACGGAGAGAGTTAGAGGGAGACACAAATCAGCGGTGTTAGCAAGCATGATGGGCATCTTATTAGCCAAGCAGCCAGCCAGCTGCATTTTTTCAACCACATCTTGTTTCCCTCTGCTCTTCTCACATTGGCATGAAATAAAGGCAGCAAGTGGGGAAAAGAAATGAAGTCAAGTAAACAATTCCGGCTTCCCACTCGCTGTCAAACCGGCCATAGTTTGCTATGTTATATTGCCTGTCATAAACAGGCATAATGCCAAGTACAAAAACAATGGTAAGGCTTGTTGCTTTAGCATGCCTTGCTAAACCAGAACTTTTACAATGCAATTAATAAAGAGTCAAACTGCTCGCAGAAATGCAGTCGCTTAAGTTCTTATCAAGTTGATTGTTTGTCCACACAATAACAGCTTTGCTCTTTCCCCATTGCTAAGTTAATTTATTACCGCTAATAGTAAGAAAATAAATATTTGTTGCAGTAAATGCAATGTATTCATTAAATAACCTTCACAGCATACTGTATCATACATGTTTTAGCAATAATCTTCTAGTGTTTGTGGAATACATATTTTTTAATCTATTTTATGGCTTATGTGTGTGGACAGGCCACATGAATGCTGCTCCGAAAGGCAAGGTAATTTACACTTGTTTGAAAATGGAGGAGGAGACAAAGGGAAGAGGGAAATAAGAATCCCATAAGGGATATCTTTTGTTTTGGAGGAAAATATGTAGTATTATGAGGTCTCGGGGGGGTTTCAGTGGCCATTCGTCTTTTCAAGCCCTCGCAGTGGGAGTGTGGCAGAGCAAGGCTCAGCCCGCTACCTTGCCCACCGACAAGCACTGATGGTCATCCAAGAAGCTCCTTAATTAGCCTGCAATCTGGCAACGACCCGTGTTCCTGAGATGTGGCAGGCCTGTTTAAATATGATGCCAGATGCAGTCCCACCTTCAACATGTCATCTCATTGTCCTGGGAAGCCAGGGGGAGAGAAAGAAGAGGAGAGAGAGAGCGCAACATCCCACAACGAAGCATGTGTTGTGGGATGTTGTGCTTATTGTGTGGTGAGTATTTTCCTTTTCCTCGTTTGTATTTGGCTTTCTGTCTGTCATCTGCTGCAGCAAACCGAACTGAGAGACCTGGGGGGACCTCAACCTTGAACAGTGATGCCATTTATGCTTAAAGGTTTAATCCAAAGTATTGCTGACTTAAAAAACAATGTTGCAATGAATTGTACACTTAAGCACATGCATGACACAGCACTATTGTTTGAATCTTCTTATCTTACATTTAATAGCATTTTATCACCTCATCTGTTCTGTTGCATTATCAAGCCAGTTTTGGATCCTGCATGTTTGTATGCATCTATGTGTATGTGTGTAGTTTATGTGCCACCATTAACAGACTAATTCTATACTTAAACCTATTTTCACACCTTACACTGCTTCATTGGGTTGAAAACATGTGCATACAGATTCTAAAACTGGAAAAACCACTCAGAAAACCCATTAAATCCAACTAAGTTTGACTCCTTGAGACAGATTCTAATGCTATATTACTATATTAGACTAATCTGTGATTCAGTATGTAGAGCAAGAGGATGCATTATCTAAAATGGTGTAAACATGAGCCATCTAAGATTTATTTCTTATAATAGTTTTATTTCAGAACATGGATATGCTGTACTAACAGCAGCTTCTGTCCAGCTTGTTTGCTTATGCGCTTCCTCTGGGGTTTAAGGCCATCACTGTGCAAAACCTTGTGTTCATTGTAATGTGGATAAGCTGAAAAGGGACTTTTTTTTATAGACCAGTCAGTGCAGCACTCTCTAAATGCTTTTCTGCAGCTTTTTCCCAGAATGCATAAGCATCACTGAAGGCTACTCATGCTAAGTCTGTCTAACAGATTCTTATTAAGCATATAATTCTTATAAAAGATTTAGTGACAGAGTTATTGTTAGACAGAAAATTGCCCAATGACAAGGTAATTATTATTAATTTTTATTTATTTATTTATTTTTTCCCACTATGTCTCCTTTGGACATGTCCAAACCATCTCAGTCTGGCCTCTCTGACTTTATCTCCAAAACCTCTAACATGTGCTGTCCCTCTGATTTACTCATTCCTGATCCTATCCTTCCTGGTCACTCCCAAAGAGAACCTCAGCATCTTCATCTCTGCTACCTCCAGCTCTGTCTCCTGTCTTTTCCTCAGTGACACTGTCTCTAGACCAAACAACATCGCTGGTCTCACCACAGTTTTGTACACCTTTCATTTTAAGTTAAACTCTTCTATCACACATCACACCTGACACATACACTGTATATATACAGGTACATATTGTATACACACACACACACACACACACACACACACACACACACACACACAGGTATATATATATATATATAAATAACACAACATATTTTTATTTTCTTGGCATATCACAGTGAATATTTTAAAAACATGTATGCAAATTACTGACACATCACCGATAACTCAGCTTGAAAGAAAATTTAAATCTTGAAACTTCTCTGTTACTGCCTGTGTGGAGACGCGAGATAATTTAATCAATTTTCAGAGAAAAAAAAAAAGCAAAAACAAAAGGGAGAGGTGGTGAATTACAATTTAACATTAAGGAACACTGAGATATCCAATTGTCTTAGCAAATATAAAATGCCAAAGCCTCTTAGAAGATTGTAAGTCTTTATTCGCTAAATCATTATCATGCATATTTCATTCAGGGAGATTACTAAAATGGAATTGTGTGTCTTTATGTTGTATGTCTTTATAATTACACCTTGAAGCCATGGCTTATTTTTCCCTCAATTTTTTTTTTCCATATTCATGAAAACCAGACTTGTAATTTGATAAAGAGACGCTTGTGTTCTCAACTTCATTCAAATGGCATCATGGTGTTGTATTAAAGTGGGCATCTGTGTTCTCACGGCATTAATCTCTTCAAGCACATTCCAGCTGCTGTGATGTGCGGGAGGGAGATAAGTCTTGAACAGTCTAAAGCTAAGCAAACCAGACAACTCTATTATTGGCTTCATAATTGCTTAATTAAACTTTTGTCACTAATCATTATGAGGGCAATAGAGCTGTTATACAGGCTTTCTGTCGAGCAGGAAAAAAAAAAATCAATAAACTGTGTTGAGGAGCTGATCCCCCACGTCTCTCTCTCTCTCTCTCTCTCTCTCTCTCTCTCTCTCTCTCTCTCTCTCTCTCTCTCTCTCTCTCTCTCTCTCTCTCTCTCTCTCTCTCCCTCTCTTTCTCTCTCTTTCTCTCTCTGTCGCTCTCCCTCTCTTTCGCTCACTCAGTCTTTTTGTCCTCCGTAAATGAAATTCATTGCTGCCGGTTAGTGATCTGTAGGTCTGGAGCTCGACTGATATGAGCTGCCATCACCATTTGAATTGAGGGGTATTCAGTAGCACATGAATATGAACAAATGGCAAACATAAATCTCTTGCATGAAGTACATCTTCTATCCCTTTATTATGGAACAATTGACCCATCTAAAATGAATTCTAATGCCAGGGAAAGCATTTAGATTTAAATTACACCATGGGTCCCATGGACCTGAGAGATGACGGCATAAAAAAGATTAATATGCTAATTATTTTTTCCTCCCCTCTTTTTATTCCCCTTTTCGACATTTGCGTAGGGTTATTGTGAGCCTGGTAAATAAGATGACTGTTTTGTCATGAAATGAGTGTGAAGTTCCTACCCGTAAAGTATGCTTTAGATCACTGACATGGATCTCACAGTGGCATTATTTTTATTGCTTTTCATTAGCCTGCCTTTTTTTTACCTTCCTGAACCACGTCATAAAGTGTGTGTTTCAGATGTGTGTGCTCAATATGCAAATAAATATATTCTCACTGTTGACCCAGAAACTCCACGAGATGCAAACAGAATGCAGATATCAGGTTCTTCTTTCTTCCTCCCTCTTTCTCTGTGTCAGTCTTCGGGAAACGTTTAGTGTCCCTCCAGAGCAGTTAGAAGCACCCTTAGATGGGCCATTACAGGGGACACTGTTCATTCAAAGGTTCTGCCAAATGATCAGTGTTTAAATTATGTTGTTTTTCATATCCTTTAATTGGCCTGGCTTTGAAAAACCAACTTTTAGCTTTGAATGTGTTGCCATAGGCAGCCAACTGGCAAGAGCGCAATAGGGGCAAAAGCCTCATTTCATAAATTGTAGGCACTTTAAAGTTGGCTAAGCCTCTGTGGCAAATTGAAAAGTGTCCAAAACGTAAGAAAGGAAAGGGCTTTTTGAGTATGTATCACCATGAGAATACTTGATGACATGGTGCAATATGTGCCTTATTGTACAGTTATTGCAATCATTCCGTAACGGGGAAACTTCCTCCGCCTTATAAGCATCTAGGTTTTATATGACACAAGGACTGTTTTAAACCAAGTTGTAATTTTTCATACTTGAGTAAACAAAGTTACACCATAGGTCTTTTATTTGTGGTGAAAACAGCAGGAGCTGACTCATGTAATGTAATCTTCACAACACTCTAGCAGTAATGAATGTTGAGGGTTATCAAGATTGACTTTGAGTCACCACATAAAACTCTGAATTTTATTTGGTGACAAACTAAACAGATTATTTTTCAAGAGCTTTGTGCATATATTTGAGTACAAGTAGCATTATTTGCTAGAAATGAGTAAAATAACTTGAAATAAAAAGAATGTTTCATACTACTCTCGCAGTGTGCTAGAGTAGTGTGAAAGATATTCTCTTGGCATCTGTCTATATTAAAATATGATCAATTGCTCATGGTACAAGAATGACTGTTATAATTACGCTTACAGACATTAGAGACCAGACTGTCATCTAGTTAAAACCTTCCATTGGAGACTCAGTTCAACACCTGATCCACTATTGATCTACCCCCAACATTACTCCTGAAAGATCCTGAAAACCACCCTGTTGCTTTTTTAGAGTCTTCTTTAAGGAAAAATACGGAGAGACAACATGAATCTTTGCAACTTTATGTCCTAAAATATGATCAAAGGTAATGTAAAATGTGTCTGTATAAAAGAGAAGAACATTGAATGTACAGATTGAAATACACTACTACAACAACACTGTAATCACAAAATACCTCTAAAACACCATGAAGCTGCTCGTGATTGACATAATTACTGTATTGCAAAACTTATAATTAGAAATATTAACTACAGAAAAACTCAAGGGGAAAACTTATTCTTGGTGAGTTAAAAACTTAAAAATACAATTTATAAATTAACTTTTGGCGCATAATGAATGGTATTGCTTTCTGCATCTTAACTGAGAGTGAGAGACTGTGTTAATGAATTGCTTCGAAAGCATCTGAAGACCGACTTAATTACAGAGCTCACAGTTCTTGCATTATTATGCCATATATCCCCAGCTGAATACAATTCAGCAGCTAGATAAACAAATTTCATGGCAGCCTTTATGGCACTACTTTCTGGCCAACCATTGATACCAGTGTTTATTCACATGGTTGCATGAAGCGTGGCAGGCATGAAAATGTGGCATTAAAAGAGAAACCTTCATTTTCATCTCATTAAAAAAGAGGAAAAAAGGAGTGGAAAGTAAAACCATGAGAGTGTACAACACTTTCTAGTCTTCCAATTTCCCACCAATTTCTCATAATGTGGTGGTGACTGTAATGAATGATGACTGGTTCAAATGGTTGCTTTCTTGAAAATTTTTTCTTCAGAAAATGAGAATATATGCTTACAAGATGTATATTTAGAATACGCAGGTAGTTTTCAGAAATGTACAGTATGACTGAAGCGAACTATCCTTTTGGTGCTGTGAATTTTTCATGCTGCCTCATACACCGGTCATACAAGAACTTTGCATTATTTGTGTGTTTGAGTGTGTTTTTGCACTTATTTGCAGTTGAAATGTGCACAGTGTTTTATACTGAGCAGACACATGCGTACGCACACACGCACACACACACACACACACATACACACACACACGCACACACACACACACACTTCCTTTCCATTTTGTGTGTTTTGTGTACCATGGGTAACAACGAGAACTCTGGCGACAGTGTCCACGCCCTGGGGCCCGCCATGCCTTCATACACTACTTATTTTCAGTCTGGAGATTTTAGCCTTTGTGCAAATATCTGTTTTTGGCTCAAATAATACAACACGTCTATGGACAACTGTATTTTACACAAATCCTATAAAATTATAGAGGAAATAGAGGTCCAGATGAAGGGCAGGTCTATGTTTCTGTTAAATGTCCTGGACCGCATTACATCCTGCAGCAACAGTAATTCACAAAAACACTTTAAATTATTTATTTATTTATTTATTTATTTATTTATTGTGTATAGTCAGAATGACTTTGTGCATACTTAAATTACTTCAAAATGTATTTGTTTTAATATGATTCATCTAACATGGACACAAACAGAGGCACTCTCTCTCATACACACACATATACACCCATACACGTACACACACACACACACACACACACACACACACACACACACACACACACACACACACACACACACACACACACACACACACACAAACACACATATACATATATTGTTGTGGTTGTGATCATTACTGTCACATTATAATTTCAATAATATATTTTATTGTTTGGTAATACTAACAACACAGTCACAGCAGTCCCTTACATATTTAACAGTGACAAGACACTTCAACCGGTGTGTTAAAGGAAAGCTGCAAAGTACCTCCTTATGATACAATACACATAAGCGGAAATCATTTAATAACACCTTAGTTTTTCCCCTAATCCTTAAGCATTCTCAAAAAAATGCTCACTCTGTAGTAAAACATATAATTGCTAGCTTTGCAGCTCACAAAGATATCCCAGGTTTTCTGCTTGATAGAAGTAGCCCGGTCAATTAAAATAATTATAGTATTTCTGTGATAACTGCAAGGTCTGGGTATTTTAGAACATTTAGGGATTTGCAGTTGCACATAATTGGAGCTGTGAAGTCCAACTCCTACTTTTCTTATAAAGCAACTGATTATATGGAACGGCACATATTCATTTGGTCATGGTTAACTTTAATGCAGTGTTTCTTCGTATGTGGGTGGGGAGCACACTTGGATCACTGATCTGAATGTAGATCTGCATGTGCATGTGCATCTGCATGTGCACCCTTCAAGTCACATGGATGTGTTTCTGTATTATTTATGTATATCACTATACAAATTTCTTTAAAAAAGGGGAAATGTGTGTGTGATGAGCATGTTTTAATATTTGGTAAAGGATTAAAATATTTACAATGCAGATACATGTAGGCTACAGTCTTGTGACCTCTGCTGGAATACTAATCATCATCCTTATCATCGTAATAACTACCACTCCAGCTGTGATTTTCTTCAGACTTGTTCCTGTTAATGATCGCAAACCAAGCAGACTATGACTGCCTCAGCTTTAGTCATTTCACATTACTGAACAACAAATATAAGCCTTTAGCAGTCCTGTATCACAACCAGCCTGATCCAAGGCCTGGCTCATTGTGTCACTGAGCTATTAGCGCCAGTGGCAAGCCAACCATAACTCTAGCCATAGTTGGAGAGATAGCCCTATTTCAGTGTGGGGTCATCGACTCAGCCATATTGTTAAGATGATTGTTCTGCCAGCCGTCTGTCATGGCTGATGTAGTTGGATCGCTTGGCTTGGTAGAGGCTGGCTTGCTCCTCGCTGCTTGGAAAGCAGCTTTGCTGTAGGCAGCTCCGAGGCTTTAAAACCCTATTGTCTATCTTTCCCCTGGCTAGCCCTTTTCTCCATCAGCTCCCTCTGTAGGATGGTCTAGAGTCACAGGGAAGAAGCGAGAGGGAGGAACAGAAATGGAAGGAAGGAGCCAAGAACATACAGTGGCCTGGTCCAAAGTATCATGATCAGTACAGGCTTTCACGGCAGCTATTGCCTACAACCTGCTTCATTGTTCAGCCTCTTTCTGGCACTGCATTCATCTGAGCAGAATTTTGACATTGCAGTTGGGAATTCTGGAAATTAAAACTGACATATTTGGTACAGTCCCTTCTTAGAGCTTTAGAGTATTGGAGGAAGGTGTAAATTTCTAACAAGGCCTTAAGTCAGAACTTTGCAATTTTTTATTGTGGTTATTCTTTGATTCAAAATAATTTCTTTAGCAAAAATGACAATATAAGGATGGTCCCATCGATTCATTTATTAACATGTATAAATATGTTCCTTAACATAAAGGAAGAGAATGATATCATCAACTGAGTTACAGCTGCAGGACTTGTTAAATCATATCAGAGTAAAATGCTTATTGAATAATACCACCCCCCCCCCCCCCCCCACACACACACACACTCTCCTTACCCTTGGTATGAAAACACACTTTACTCTCTGTCACAGCATGATTCTCATCCAGGTGCAGTTAACCCTTTCGCATTCCTCACAGACTGAGCACAGCCCTGGTACCTCCTCTTTGTGCTCACTAGAGCATCTCATCTTGCCACTGGGCTCAAAAGGTTTTTGACTGCCCAAATATTTGTATGTGGCTCTATGTGTAGTGATTGTGTGGCAATGCTTAGATTCTAGGAGAGAGTGATTCATTTAGGGGCCCCTCTTCTCTCCTCAGCTGCTCCCTGCCTTCCCCAGTAATTAGCCTAGTGTGGCAGCCACCTCTCGCTGCTTAGTCTGGGAGAGACACTTGACACGGCAGACATCAGAGAGATTTTTCAGGAGGCTCTCTCGGCGCCCCAACAGCTCTTAATTAACCACTTAGGTATCCCCACTCGTTCCCCCGGCCGGCATTTTCCAAATGGTAAGGAGGTTCTGTGCCACGGATCTAAACACCGGGGAAAGCATGCTATCAAAAGATCTGGGTAAACGAAGGCTTGTGTAAATTATTTTTAATGATTCCCTCCTGGCACATCATTATGTTTGTAGTTACACACAGGCACTTCTGAGACGGCTCATCTTCACTAAGGTCATCAGCAGGACCAACTGTAACTAGCAGCTAGTCTGTAAATGGCTTATTAATTAGTGCTGTGGTTTTACATAGCTGTGAGCTCTGATATATAGTGCAGGGATCGTAATTGTGCGGAATCGAAAATGATGATGATGATGACGACGATAACCCATCTCCAGGCTATTTATGCAAATTGCCCTCTCATATTAGAAAATCATTACCTATCCAAACACTGCAACACTCAGCCTGCGTGAATTACAATGATGGATTTGATGATAATTGCGATTTAATTTTCTCCCTCTCTCTCTCTCTCTCTCTCTCTCCTTTGTGAGTCTGGAGTTTGAAAATAATTTGGTCATTGTGAATGCTATTAATTAAGTATTAGTTAAAGATGAATGGATGGGTTTATTCAATTTCCTCTGACTTAAGAATTGTAAATTATCATTTTGTGAGACAGGAGATCACTTGTTACTTTTTATTCAGCTGAATGTAATTCAGGAATATATAAACAGATTGATTAACCATTAGCCAAAGTTTATGTCTTTTGATATACCCACAAATTACAAACCTCTGATGGCCGTAATTAAAATCATTATTGACAAATTCTCAATAATAGTATTTTTATGGTTATTCTTGTATATTCAAAGAATGATGTACAAAATGTAACAGAAGTAAATTAAACTAAAAAGTAAACAGACACAGACAGACAGAAAGACAGACAGAAGCATAGCCAATATTGCACAGCAGCTTAGTATTATCTTGTTAAAATGTGTATTTCACCTATAAGATGTGTTTTTGGCATTTAAAAAGCCAGAATTGTTGCATTTCCATCCTTGAAAGAGAAAAAAAACCCAAAAAACTTAAAAACAAAATATTGAGAGATCAAAAATGTTTGAAATTGTAATTTTAATTTTTGTATTATGAGAGTCCAAGATTTACAGGGACGCCCACTCAGAAGATCTTTTTGGACAAACTTACTAAGGCTGTTTATGTAACATGTTGCCAGATATGTGGTTGAGGAGGGGGTTTAACTGGCTTCATGTATCGGTTCACCCCCCCCAGCTCAGCCGCCTGGCCATGCTTCTCTCTGAGAGTCTGTTGGTATGCAGACAGTATCCAGGCCGCAATCAACATCTGCAAATTTCTGTCTATTAACCGTATTGTCGTAACACACGATCACGATGTTTTGTTTGTACGGCTGAACTGAGACTTATGACCCTAATCCATCATCTGCTTGTCATATTTTTATGCGTTGTCTGTGCAGTTCCCTGCAGCCCAAAGCAAGCATATTACAAGGCCCTGTTTAAGTTATTGGCCAGCTGTTAGATCCGTGTCCAGCTGAAGAGGTCATTGTGTTTCTCTCTCTCTTTTTTTTGCCTCTCCTCTCAGAATATCACATTGTAGCACACTCAATGCCAAGCATAACATAAACCGTATGTCCTGAGAAGCTATAGTTTGCATCCATTGGGCCTGAATATTTTACCAGACTTCATGTTTTCCACACACACATGCAAAGAGACAGCATTGGAACCACTGAACTAACTTTTTTTTAATCGGCATTGTGTATATATGTAAAAAAAAGAAAACAATATGACCATAAGAAAGCATTTCATAGCTTTCGTCCGTGTCCCTTTGTATTTAGGAGAAGTATCTTTGAATGGCATGAGACGTATATTTCAATATCATATTTTAAAACTAGTTAAAACAATGTAGTCAAATGATTAGTCGTATACTTTTAGAACATTTGTGTTATGCTGCTGTTTGAATTTAATATTGTAAATGTTTATGATAGTTTCTCAAGTGTTTTTTTCTTTTTTTTGTGATTTCTCAGGTAAGAGTGAGAACGTTCCAATCAGTTGCCACAAAACGTTTTGTAAAGACATGTTGCTTAATATATTGTGAAATTCATAATGAATTTATGAATTCCATGTTGTACAATCTGTGATAAATGATATTGGTAGGTGGCTTTGTGTCTGTTGTGAAGTGAACACTCTGAGAGCCCTCACCCACTGTAAAATAGACAGCTTTGGAGAAAATGTCCTCTTGAGGATAGTCAATGCATATCACTGCAGATTGAAGAGCCTTTCCTTTTTCCCTGTTCAACACTGTGTTGACAGACATGGGCAGTATTTTTGCTTGTTAAGAAAGGGCTTTGTTTATTCTGCAGGTCACGATCCAAATCCAGCAGACATTTGCCCCACAGGAAGGGGTGCGCTCACTCAAGTTTGTCATTTCATTTCTACTGTGAAATCCATTAAGTCCACACACTAAGGGTCTCTTTTTCATGCTTGTACAGTATTTGTCTTTTTTATGGATGAGCTATAAGTGGATCTTCTTCCAGAAGTCAAGTTTCCAAAAGTGCTGAAATGCATTTGAAAATCACCAGATGAGGTTAAATGAAAATAGGTTCTCTCTGCCAGTCTTGTCTCAACAATGAATTGTACAGCATAGTAGAGAAATCCAACCTGATGGGGTGTGTGGATTGAACTCTGTCAATGACATATACACAAGTATTGCTCTTGATAGCAATTGCTTCTTTATGTAGGAAGGGGAGCTAAATTTTCACACATTAGCTCCCAGTTGGAGTGTCCTTTGGAGACTTGTTTTTTTCCTGTATATATATACGTGTGTGTGTGTGTGTGTGTGTGTGTGTGTGTGTGTGTGTGTGTGTGTGTGTGTGTGTGTGTGTGTGTGTGTGTGTGTGTGTGTGTGTGTGTGTGTGTGTGTGTGTGTGTGTGTGTTTCTGTGTCTGTTTCTCCTCTCCAGCAGATTTCTGGTCAGTCATGTGAAATTAATCTGAGAGAAAATAAACAGCAGAACCCAACAACTAATACAGTTAATTGTCTTAGTGCTTTTCTGGCTGGCCGCATGCTAACAGCTGGTCACATTGGCTCATGGCACCACTTCAGCCAGCCTTTGAGATAATAACTTTTGCATCTGCCAAAGAAGTGGCTGTTACTGCCCACAGAATTTACAACTCACAAGTGGAAACACAGACTCCGACAGAATTTTCTATGCAAGAGTCTTTGAATTTTATTAATGTAATGCAAACACAGTCCTTCCAACACATTAAATTGTTGATGTTATGCGAATACACTCTGGAATTGCAGATCCTCATTAACATTATTTGCATGTTAATCTGCATCTTTTTAATTAGTGATATTATTTATGCACATAATTTTCACCCGGTGATGCCAAGTCGCAGGCACATTAATTAATCTACAGAGATGCCAAACTGTTTTTCCTCCACTTTTATTTGTTTACACCGTATTCTGGATTCAGGGGGAAGTTAGAGGGGAAAAAGGGAAAAATGCTTTAAGATGATTAAAAGTAGAAAGACAAAATCAACTAAAAGTCCTTTTTGTTTTCATAATTTATATTGTAGTATTAGCTGAATGTCACAAATATTTTTTCCTGTGCTTTACCTCTTCCCTCTGAGATTTGTTATTCAGTTACACTACCTTGATGTATTATTAAAATCCTTAATGGACTCCTGAGGCTTCCCTTGCTTCTCTTCTTCATTTACAGAATATTGTCAATGTTATTATAATCTCCCTACAACACTGTCATGCATAGGCAATGATATCCAAGCCCCAACCCCACCCCCGTGAGATCATTCACCTCTCCAGACAGCCACCAGATAAACACTCCTGCAGTCTTAAAATGAGACCTTGGTGATGATACTTTATGCAAAGTAGAGACAATAGCAGTCATTGTACAGCTACTTAACTACAGACTGATTTATCAGTAAATAAAAAGTATCCTCAAACTACATACGTATTTGAACACAGTCACAGTGAATTTGTTGTAATTTAAAACACATTAATAGTGTTGAACCTTTGATCGTAAATGTTTGTTCATGCTTACTGAGATTAATTACAAACACTTTAAAATACAAATGCACATGTTTTTTCAACATTTGAGTAGACCAGTTCAAGCAAAAGTGTTTGAGAGTAGCCTGGATCTTTGGGCTAAAACTCTACTTAAACAACAAAGCCAACACCTTGGTACTGATTTGATCCTACAGTAAGTGAAGATGACATGATTCTGTAATGTGATGATCACTGCCCCCAAATAACATAATCATCACATACATATATAAATACACACACACACACACACACACACACACACACACACACACACACACACACACACACACACACACACACACACACACACCACACACACACGTACACAAACCACACACACACACACACACACACACACACACACACACATACATACATACAGTATATACAGGGTACACATCGAGCATTACGCCAGTGATTTAAAGTGGGTGTCATGTCATTGTGTGTCATTATGTTTGTTTTATCTTCTTTGACTAATTAAATCTTACTATCATGTGTCCCTTGCAGTCATCCTGTGTTTATGATTATTCTATCCTTAACAATTTGTGCAATTAGTAAAATTATGCTGTTCATGGCAGTTTTTGTTCATCCGGTCATGTTCCCACACTGAAAAGTAGCGAAAATAGCTTTTTACATAAACATGGAAGTGATACTTACAGGAAGCATTCTTGCTCAATATTTTTTTATATTATTTTTTATACTACTATGTTACTGTTTATGAGAAATAAAGACCAATTAAACATTAATTTCCTCAAGTGTTTTCACCTGGGAGTTGTGTTAAGCCACTTTGTATACTGATATGGTGACGGATATTAGCCTCATTCTTCACTGAATGGTAACGCTAGGGTGTAATTACATAATGCAGACCTCTTTGTGATAATTGGACTCTTTCCAGAAAATATAGGGTTAAAACAAAACTAAACAACAAAACACAAAACAAAACAATCAACCCAGCCCTAATAGACTGAAATAACAACCGTGATTAATGGTAATAACACTTGACAAAGAAAAATCCTTAAGGAGAATAAATGCCCTCATCATGAAGCACAGCAGTTACATATTTTGAGCAGTTTATCATTTCGGCAGAAATCCGATGACAGCCTCAAACAAAAGTCTGCCTTCTCTTTGGCTGTTTTTCTAATTTTAGACTGGTAATTATTATCTGACCACTCCTCTCAATCACTGACCATCAAAACTGAACTTCAAACATCATCACAAGACAAAATGCGCAGGAGATTTGCAATGAAAGTTGTGCAAAAAGTGGAACGTCCACGATGAATTTTTCTGAGTGGGTTACAAAGGGTACAGTAATCTGGCCCCTAATGTATAAAGCCCTGGAACAATGATTCATAGGTTATGCAGCATCTGTGAGCCGAGATACTGTAGCAGGGAACGTCAGAACATGATATCCACAGTTAGATCACTTACACAGTAACTACTGAGCTAAACACTGAAATATAGTGCTGCATATCTGAGCTATCTTCAGTGTTAACATGTTTTTTTTTTACTGTCAGGAACTACTGTATCAATGGTATTAGAAGCATGGAAATGTTAACCTTTGTAATATCCTAATAAAATGACAAGTTTTGTGTCCTAGACATGAATGGTTACCCTGATCAAATCTCATTTGAGTCACTCAATTTGTAACACCTCCTCATCTTGCTAGGGCACATATTCATGCCGTCATGATCACGCCAGCCCTGGGCTCTCAACTTCAGAAGGCATCTCCTTTGTACCGCCATTTCCCAAAGACACATAAGTTAGAGACAGCAGTGAGGCCAATCCATCTGAGGGGTTTGTGTGGAATTTACAAGCTTACAATGCACTGCCAGTGGCACAACTGATACTGCAGGTAATTTGGCATATCGTGTCCAGGAACCAGATCCTGTGGAGGGGATGACGGACAAATTAAAGGAAAAAAAGAAGAAGAGAAAGGAAGAAATCTGGTGGGAAAAAGAGAGACTAAAATCTTGGCATTCCAGTGGCCATTCAAATGAAACTGATAAGTCTGAAAAGCCAACAGTCTCATTCTTCTTGTTCTTGTCTCCACATCCAAGAATCTGATGAAAGTACCTTTTGTTTATGCAATTCTGTTTTGTTAAAGTGTGGAATAATTGAGATGTAGTGAGGAGATATTTTATTCAGAGATCTCAAAAAACAAAAAAACAAAAAAAACTTCAAGACAGGAGTTATGAGATAACTACGTAGAGGTACTTGACCTCCACATTCTAAGTATTAAATATACAGTATGTGATTATTTTTCTTTTTTTAAATTTTAGTTCAATTTATAGATATTGGTCACTGTTTCTTAAACCTAATGTCACAACTATGTATTTTACTGGTGTACATTCTTATTCTTTTCCTTTCGGCTTTTTCCTTCAGGGGTCGCCACAGCGAATCAGTTGCCTCCATCTAACGCTGTCTTCTGCATCCTCGTCCCTCACACCAACTACCTTCATGTCCTCTTTCACTACATCCATAAACCTCCTCTTTGGTCTTCCTCTAGGCCTCCTGCCTGGCAGTTCAAAACTCAGTATCCTTCTACCAATATAATCACTATCTCTCCTCTGGATATGTCCAAACCATCTCAGTCTGGCTTCTCTGACTTTATCTCCAAAACCTCTAACATGTGCTGTCCCTCTGATGTACTCATTCCTGATCCTATCCTTCCTGGTCACTCCCAGAGTGAACCTCAGCATCTTCATCTCTGCAACATCCAGCTCTGTTTCCTGTCTTTTCCTCAGTGACACTGTCTCTAGACCAAACAACATCGCTGGTCTCACTACAGTTTTGTACACCTTTCCTTTCATTTTAGCTGAAACTCTTCTATCACACATCACACCTGACACTTTTGTCCACCCGTACCATCCTGTACACACTTCTTCACCTCTTTTCCACATTCTCCATTGCTCTGGACTGTTGACCATAAATACTTAAAATCCTCCACCTTCTTGATCTCTTCTCCCTGTAACCTCACTCTTTCACTAGGGTCCCTCTCATTCTCCTTTCCAGGACAAACCTCCACCTCTCTAGCTTCTCCTCCACCTGTTCCCTGCTCTCACTGCAGATCACAATGTCATCTGCAAGCATCATAGTCCATGGAGATTCCTGTCTAACCTCGTCTGTCAGCCTGTCCATCACCATAACAAACAAGAAGGGGCTCAGAGCTGATCGCTAATGCAGTCCCACCTCCGCCTTGAACTCCTCTGCCACACCTACAGCACACACTATAGGCTGTTTATTTATTTTTATTTCTATGCCTATTTATGATTTTCTATTTATATATTCTTGATGGGTTATTTATTAATCTTTCTATTTGGTGTTGTACTACTTTCTATGTGCTGGTGCTTTCTGTGTGCTTTTTCTGTGTTTTGTGTACTCACTGCTGTGTGCGAAGGAGAAATTAATTTCCCTGATGGAACCTCCTTAAGGGATAAATAAAGTTATACTTTACTCTCTACTCTACCTCACCACTGTCTTACAGTCCTCATACATGTCCTGCACCGCTCTAAAATACTTCTCTGCCACTCCAGATTTCCTCATCTCATACAATACCACAGTTCCTCTCTGGGCACCCTGTCATAAGCTTTCTCCATATCTACAAAAACACAATGCAGCTCCCTCTGGCCTTCTCTGTACTTCTCTATCAACATCCTCAAAGCATTTTGGCATGAAACCATATTGCTGCTCACAAATGCTCACTTCTGCCCTTAGTCTAGCTTCCACTACTCTTTCCCATTACTTCACTGTATGGCTCATCAGCTTTATTCCTCTGTAGTTGCTATAACTCTGCACATCTCCCTTGTTCTTAGAAATGGGCACCAGCACACTTCTCCTCCATTCCTCGGCCATCTTCTCACTATCTAAGATCCTGTGTCAGGAACTCTACTGCCACCTCTCCTAGACACTTCCAAACCTCTACAGGTATATCATCAGGACCGACTGCCTTTCCACTCTTCATCCTCTTCAATGCCCCCCTCACTTCATCCTGTTTTTTGATAAAGAATTTATGATATAGCTAATTCTAAAGTGTGACAAAGAAAATAAAACTATAATGAATCTAGTCCAAGACAGACTAAAAAGACAATTTAGATTTATTGCAGACATTTATCTGAGGAGATAATAACCTCCCGTTTTGAGCAAAGTAGAGCGGTTTAAATTTTCCGTGCCCAGTCTTGTTACAGTCATTACAGCATTGCTCATCAAGATGTCCCATTGACAGACTGCAGGCGAGCCCCCACAGGCTTGGTTTCAGCAGAAGACCCTAAATTGATTTTCAATCCTATACTAACCATGCTTCACATTGCATATTGTTCAAGTGAAAAGTTCTTTCCACCAACCTATTACACCAGGCCAAGAAGGGGTTGTAACCCGAATCACTGGAAAAATAATGCGCTAAGCCCCCTGTACTGTATAGGAGTTACACCACAACAATGTGTTTCTTTCTTTCTGTTGATGCCATGGACTCTCCTTTGATGCGGTTCTAAAATGACTGAGTGCCATACTCTATTTTATCCCTCTTCAGGGGACTCAATAGCTAGTCTGTCTGGTCTGTTTGTTTTCAGCTAATTGCCTCAAGATCTAATAAGTTAGTGATGATGTACGCCGAGTCACCCATGACCCCTGCCAAAAGAAATATTATGTCGTACTAAAATTCACCCAGGGAAAGGTAGGGTTTATCACTGGAAATATTTTTGAGCCTCCCAAGCTTGTGGTTTCAAATGTTTGGGTCAGTATGTGCTCAGGTAAGGTCATGAGAGCCCTGTAATTACTGCAAGGCATTTAGGACAAGACGCGAGATCTCGTCAACTGCCCGGCTCAGTACACGGGTGGAGGAAACAGTTTTCTTTGCACTGGGAGACACTATAAGTAGACAGCAGTATGTAATTAGGGTGATTATAACAGGTCAAAGATGATCATGTGCTGCTAATTCCTTTCATTTAAATTAATTAACATTTTCACTAATCTCCTATTTGATTTGTGTTCATTGTTCCTGAGATTGTCGCAAAATAAAAAAAAATCACTGGAGTTTTATAAATCAACCAGCATCTTTGCTTGTGATAGACTGCAGAAAAGTTGTTAACATAATAATAAGTTAGAGGCATCAATGAAGATTGATGTATGGATCATTTGATTGTCAGAGGCCCTAAACTGCTGCTGCCGTCTTGGCCAGGGCTCCCTTGCAAAAGAGATCTGTAATTTCAATGGGACTCACCTGGATAAATAAAGGTTAAAAAAAAAAAAAAAAAACAACAACTAGTCACACTGGGGTTATTTGTTAACGTGAAACCATGACATTTTGCCTTGGTATCACATTGAGGTCTAAACATGGACATTGCATCATATCTTACTTTATCTTTGCATGTGAGTGACATCGCATTGTAGGGATTCCTTGCATTAAATATGCATGCTCTATATCCGGTAAATGTATGCTTTAATTTAAAACTTAAAATTAGTTCATTAACTATTGCTTATGAGAAAGAAAAATACTAGTCAAGGTACCACTAAGGTGGTTGCACTGACTATGTGTGGCTCATGCATTTTGATTGCACATACCATGGGTATTTATTTTTTCCCCGGTAGTATCTATGATACACCGCCTCCTCCTCTTTTATTTTCTGAGCGACAGACAGCAGTTCAAGCCAAAAAGCCATTTCACCTGCATTAATTCACAATGAATAATTTATAAATCCCAATTATTTGGTATCATTTATGCAAAGAGTGTCACACAAGGCATACATAAAGCATTTAGGATGGTTAACCCGTAAAGGAATGGAAGACTATGAGAGGAGTGGAAGGTCACACCTGAAAGTCAGGTTGCTTTCTGCATTTACCCATCATCAGTATCTCACTCAATGTTTCTGTTCATGTTGTTTCACATGGGGACTCAATGACCTGCTCATGCCATTGTTCACAATGGCATGAGCATGTATGCATGTATGTACAGTACATGCATAAAATATGTTTATTTCTGAATTATATGACAGAATTAGTCATTTTCATAATTCATTTTGTAGGCAATAAATACATATAACACATGAAACACTTTGGCTTGTAGACATCTGCTTTATAAATATCGAGTGAATTTAAAACCACATTGCATTGCTGGATTAACATAGCACTTGATTTTTCTGTGATCTCCTTATCTAAACAAATGCAATTACTGTTAGGTTAGCGGTGGTGCTTCCCCAGAGATGGACTGTCCCCCCTTGTCACTGACTATCTTCTCCACTAATCCTGTCTTAGAAGGGTCTCTGCTAACAGGGATAAGGCATTGGCCTGGTATCCTAGGCTAGTAAGCTAAAGCTTATGTACAAAATGCTATTCAAGAGGCGCTGCCTCCAGCTATTGGAACTGCGTAATGTCCATATCATTCAGCCAGCCTAAATACGGAGGAATTTAGCCGTGGCTAAATCTTGGAGACTGACGTGGACATGTTCACTGATAAGGACCAGGGGCCTGTGCTGGAGTATTATTTGGAATCAAATTGATATGTTATAGAGTCTGGAAAATGGAGATCTGGTCTTTTCCAGTGACAAATCCACAAACTCTCCAGCAAACATCCCCCCACTGTTGAAATCCCAGATGCCCTGCCTGTGCTTTGCTGTGCTACCAATCAGGATGCTTGCTGAATCAACTCAGCTTAGAGGAGTAATTCTATATTATGTTGACAACAAATTCCTCACAGTAAAGTATTATTCCGGGTTTTGCTTCAGTCACACACACTCTGATCAAAAAGTGTTCATTGTTTGCAGCATCATGTAGTGGTCTTATACATCGCCCCAGCGGTTCAAATTATACGTGGGTGTCACAGTTGGCTTAAAGTTAAATCATTATGTGGGGTCATGTTATTGTCCCAACCACTTATGGCATGGTGAAGTGCTTGACACCAAACCTCAGTCAATTTACTCCTTCTGGTGTGAACATAATAGTTCTCAGTTTCACACATTTGGATGGATTAAGCTTTTAACACTTGGTGAAATCCAGCACTTCTCCCACCAACAGTTGTGAAGTGCATGTGACAGTTGATCTATATTCAGTGCCACTGGGCTCCATAGGACCAGAAAAAGCAGCACATCTGTTCTCGAGCATGATCACTTTGAACAGCACCCATGCACTCAGGATTTAATGGCAAAGCACCAGCAAATAACAAGTTTTAAATGTTAGGATTGGTTTCTCCATGAGTCTCAGTTGAAAATCATATTGATCAAGTAGTGACCAGAATATTACTTCAACGTTAATGCTGAGATTTTACCTCTTCACTCATGTAATGAATGTGGTCAATGTAAAAGAATATTCTAAACACATTTCCCATGATGAAACAGTTTCACTACAGATGCAGAATTGTGTGTGTTGCTTTCATTCCTACCCGCTTTATCACACACTGAGCCATGCTGATATAATTGAAGAGGGTTTCTGAGATTGTAAAAAAAAATTGTTCTTTAGTCTCAATCCAGCAGTTACCAAGTCAAATAGTACATGTTTGCTTACCCTTGGAGAAATGAAAGATTTCAGTCAGTGACATAATACTTCCTGCCTCCTAGTCCAGACATATTCTACACACATGGATTATACGTATACAGCATTTACATGTCTGAATTTGGTCCTCCATATTATCAGAAATTTAAAACATATCCTTGATTGTGTTGATGAAGATATTAATAAGATTTCCAAAATAATCTTAAGTTGTAGGTGTTTTGTCTTTTAGTTGCCTAACATTTTCTAGCAGAGGCCCTGATTGAATATTACAAGCCTCGTTCATTCATTTATCTTCAGCCGCTTACTAGAAATCAAAGGAAAGGATGAATGGGCAAACACAAAGTTTAACACCAGTAAAAACTTTTTAAGGAAAGTAAATCTCAGCAAATGATCATTTCTATGGCATTGGCACAAAGATCAAACCACCATCACAAATGATCCCACATGGCCAAAACATAGATAGTCCCAGTGACGTGCGGTGAGGTTGATGGCTGGTGAGGCACCGACCTCATCATAATCAGATGAAGATGTTTACAAACATTCTAACCTACAGTGTAGTTTATTCACCATTTAATAAGCAGTGAGTGGGTTATTTTTTAAAGTCTCATAGCTGAATTATTTACACATGCAAATAAATAAGCACATTTGATTATAAAACTTATGCTGTTACCTACACGTTTTTTATATGTTATGTTTACTTATAAATGAAGTCCAAGCGCAGCTCCTTCTGAACAAAAGTGTCAAAAAAATTTTGAGTAGAGATATGTAATCTTCCATTTTTATAGTTAGGTGAGGCGAGTGGAAAACAAATTAATGGCTGCACTTGACTCGCTGATTATAGATTGTAGCTGCTGTCACTTCTTCTACGGCCGAAGAAGAAGAATCCTCGGCCGAATCCCTCGGATCACCAGCAACCCCTACCATGAAGCACCAGAATTGTGTGCCTCACTGCGTGCCTTTTCCCAGCGGTTTCAGGACCGCTCAACTTCAGAAATACATTACACACACGCAATTGTTGACAAAAAAACATTGTACATTACATACATTAGCTAAATTATGGAAATTTAGTTCATAGAGCAAATGTGTTTGAACATTTTAACAGTGATATACTGTATTGAGCGATTGCATTACGGTCTCTCTGTATAGGATACTAGCACAGCTCCCCGCGCCATTGCGCAATCCATGGTGAGGCTCAGCTGGCTGGTGCCGCACCGCAGGTTTCTTCTCAATATTTCAGCCATAAATATGAAAATTCAGCAATTTCAGGAAAAAATAATGTAAAATTGGTGACGTTAAATGGAAAATAACTATATAATACACTTCATTGGATAAATATAACCATTTACTTCCATTCCATTTTCCATTTTTGTCTTTTATGATGGCAGGTGAGGCCTCCGCTGACCGCACGTCACTGGATAGTCCCCAATTCATATTTGCAGGCATCCTTGCCCTTAAAATAAAACGTATAATCTCAGTATCATAATCTATGACAAATGATTCAATAATCATACTTAGTCCCTGTCTCCTCAAGACAGACAAGGGTTTTCTATTGTAAACAATGACAAAATCACTTGGACCACAGTTTGTCTCAAATCGGTTAACTGGTTCAGGTTCCTGAGCAAGGCTGAAATGCTGTAGTTTATTCATGGCCTCATCATATCTCCATCTCCCCCTCTCCTGCTGTCTCTCTCCATTGTACTATACTGTAAGTGTGCTACACAGTTGACTGAATTATTGCCTAGCTCTTATTCTTTTGGCTTCCATTTCTATTTGTGCTACGAAAAGACATGAGATTTGTATTAAGCTAATTTCAGTTTTATGTGCCCAAATATATTAAATCTGTTTCAGCTGGATGTATGAATTATGGTTCAAATTTCAACGAACTCAGTAATGCAAATATAGGTCGCATCAGAAATTCTAGAAGTGCTTGTATCAATAGATGTGTCTAGTCGGTAAAAAAGGAAAATGAAATTGCAAAATGTTTTGATTCCGTCATACTAAACTTATCTATTATAACTCTTTTTAGCTAACTACTGACAGAATTGGAATAGTCAAAATGTAGCCCATCCCTTATGTTTAAAACCACAAAACAAGGTCATTGTTATAAAAAGCATAACACTCGAACCTGCTCAGTACCAGGTCGTTTCTTTATCTCACCCTAGCATTCCAGAAGCGCTTCAGGGGTGTAGAAGGCAGCAAACTAGCAAGCAAGACTCAGAGGAAGAGAGTGAGGCAGGCAGAAAATCTGCATGCTGGAAGAAACAAGATGGACATAAAAGATGGACTAAATTGCAAAGAGGACTTTTCTTGTCAAAGGCTAATGGAAACATTTCCACGCAACACAGAGAGGGGAACGGAGGCTCCATTATCACAGTCGAGCAGACGGGGCTGGCAGCCATTCCAGAGAGGCGCTGAGATGTGCACACTGGCCCAGCTTAGCACCCTCAGCCAGCCCTTCAGGCCTCCACCTGAATAATCTGTGTCAACAGGTTCCAAAATGCCCAGAAGAATCACACAGACACAGAGAAAAACACTTACAAAATAATTGTCCCTTCATTTTGCTTTTGTCCCCCAACCACCACCACCACCCATTTTTGGCTTCACTTGAACCTTCTAATTAAGTAACAGCAGCCCTTAAACCCTGAGATTTCTGTTATACCTTGAGCATGAAGGCTTATGTGTTGTTTTCTGGGGCAGTTTGAAGCTTTTTTCTTTTGAAAAGAAATAGGAGTCTAAGATAAATGAGTGCTAAGGTAAAATATCAAAAAGCAAATGTAACAACAACACTTGCTGAGGACAGTACCTATTTCAAAATCCACTTAAGGATTTAATGTGTGTCTAATTTGTATGATTTTTCATCATTGCTCTGGTTGAGAATATTGTCTTTTGTGTTAACTTACTGTAACCCAAACTAAACCTAAAGCCAAGTAAAGGCTGTCTCTTATGTATGTCTCCTTGGTGTTTATCCTCACACCTAAACCCATGTCTCATGCGGCCCATGAGAGATTGATTTGGTGGTAGCATTTTCACTGACGAGTCCGTAAGGCAGGAGGGCATTTATGTGCTCCCTGTCACCCTACATGCCCCAAGGACAGTACCATGCCTCATAGTCTGTTCGGGCCAAATCTGGATTTGTCGGTTACTGATAAGTAAACACACACACATAAAAAGAAATGGAGATAAAAACAGACGATGAAGGACAGGATGACTTTTGAAATCTCTGGCTGCCATTTCATGTCAGAAAGCAGCACAACACACTTGCCAGATGAACCGGCTGCAGTTTGATAAGACAAAAAGAGCAGATCATGTGTCTCCTTAATCGAAAATAATCTGCATTCAAATAGTAAACAATCAAGTTGAATAAGAGTGATGGAGAAGAAGTCAGTCTGATGACTTGTTCATCTCATCTGCCTGTTATCCACTGGAAGTCATCCATTTATAATAAGCCTTGCTGATAAATGTTTTAATAAAGTTATTGCATAATTCATTTTTGGCAGGCCTAGTTTTAATTGACTTATTGCAGAATTGTACTGAAGATCAAAAGCCTGATTAAAGCAATGTATATATTAGTGCCCTGTGGTTTCTCCCCAACACCATGTTCCAAAAAACATCAGAGAAGATCTGCGTTGTGAAGTGCAATCAATTATTCACCAGAATAATACATTAAGTGATTGATTAGTAGATTGCTTATGACAATGTTGATATCAGAAATACTTTATGTTGGCTGATAATGCACAGTAGAAAATGTAAAAAGGCTGGCTTGGTAGGATTGTAAAACAATACTTAATAGAAATTTGTAGACACAAATGCTGTTTGCTTTCACAAAATGTTTGGCAAATGAGTTTTCTTCAGGCTTTTGCTATAGCAACACGGGTAGTTTGTGAATTTTCTTCCAAAAACTTGATTTATTTAAAAAGGAGTCACATCGACAAATAATTCACTATTCACAAATGATGTCTACAGTGCGCCCTCGTGCATTCGCGCATCAACACTTGCGACTTCACCTCATTGCAGATTTCGTTAATCGCGTGTGGTTCGTGGAACTGTATTTGACACCGTATTTGACACCTAATTACACAGCTCTTAATAAGAGGTTCTCTCTCTGTGTGCCCAGAGTTCACGCTGTCTCACACCCATAATTATTATGTCTCAGTATTTGACACTATATCCTTTGAATTACAGACAGTGGAGATTCCATAGGCCGGCTTATTTAAGAAAGTGAAACCTGTGCTTGTCTTATTAATCTTTCAAAACAGCTGACATTTCCTCACAGGTTTAACAGGTCGTGTTTATGTCTAACATGCTCCTTTGTCCTCCACTCACTCTGAATTGTTCAAAAGTGTTTGCATATCTGACGACAGTAAAGTGAGTTGTTTTTAGTGAAAAGATTGGTATAGGATGTGTCAGCTTTTGAAATAAAAAAGACAATGTATACCAGCATCCATGGTAAATAATGCGAAAAACAAGTTCAGGTTATTAAAGATGTTAAGTTTTTTATTAAGCTTAGTACTGGCAATAGGCAAGCTGTTGATCACTGGTCAATGTTTCCAAGCTGAAGGCCCCTGTTGCCATATTCTGTCATTGTTCTTTCCTACATGGTCAGATTTGATGTTTGCTAGGGTCTTTAGAGTTTATGACAGTCTCAAAAAAGTCAACCATTTGCTGGAATGGTACCTTTTACAAATCAGAAGTTTCATAAATACATTCATTTTTGGTTGAAAATTTTGTGAACTAAAATTACATTTCAGTTTTCAACTATCCACTGTGATTCAAATGTTTGTTTGCAAAACATTAAAACTCATGGGTAAAATTCTTTCCCCCCATATCATTCATAGTTTTTATATATTAAAACAAACAAGTGTGATAATAATAAAAAGCTCCTCTAAAACCGAAATAAAAAAATCTTAATTTATTTCTGGATTATATTTAACACAATGTCGCTTCAAGTTATGTCTGACCATAATAGTTGTTATATTCATTGACATTATAAAAGTTGGATTACACTGTATTCCTCAAGTACTGTTATGAATAACAGGAAAAATTTAACACAATATAAAATAAATGTACCAATGAAAACCTGTTGCTGGCTTACTTTTTAGCATCAGTAATGAGACTTAATAGATTGAATCCACAAAATGTACATTGGTTTGACTTTTCTATTGACATTTGTAATTTCCTCTGCACACCTGCATACAGCATATACAGCATGACACATCAAAGTGTGGGTTTCACCATCAAAGAGCGGAGAGAGTGTCAGTGGTTAAACAGCTATTATACATCTAGTGTTTATCATTGAGTTATAGCATTAAAGTTAAACATAATAACAAGCGTATCAGATCTGGATACTCACTCCTGTCTTATCCCGACACTCCCTACTTATCTTTAATAAATATTGGAGCGAGGTCATTTATGGGCCACTTTGCTCCAGCTCAAAGCTTGCCAACAGAGGTTCAACTACATGGAAACCTGTGCTGAATCACATTTAAAAATGATCGTGAACCATTATCCATCTTTTGATAACAGCTGGCTGAATTAAAAAATAGTTGTTTTTTATTCTGACTGATATTAAATGAAATCATTTAATGTAGCCGCAAGAGGGCACAAGCCAGTGTCTTATTGTGCCGGTCCCAAGCCCGGATAAATACAGAGGGTTGCGTCAGGAAGGGCATCCAGCGTAAAACTTTTGCCAAATCAAAGATGCGAATCAAACCTATGACTTCCATACCGGATCGGTCGAGGCCCGGGTTAACAACGACCGCCATCGGCGCTGTTGACCTACAGGGCGCCGGTGGAAATTGGATTACTGTTGGTCGAAGAAGGAGAGGAGGAAAGTGCGTTCGCACAAAGAAAGGGAAGAGGAGCGCCAAGAGTATAGGACTAAGAGTAGGGATGTTGGATGTTGGAACTATGACAGGAAAAGGTAGAGAGTTGGTCGACATGATGCAGAGGAGGAAGGTAGACATACTGTGTGTCCAGGAGACCAGGTGGAAAGGTAGCAAGGCTAGAAGTTTAGGAGCAGGGTTCAAGTTGTTCTATCATGGTGTCGATGGGAAGAGAAATGGAGTAGGAGTTATCTTGAAGGAGGAGTTTGTTAAGAATGTCCTGGAGGTAAAAAGAGTGTCAGATAGAGTGATGAGTCTGAAGCTAGAAATAGTAGGTGTGATGTTCAATGTTGTTAGTGGGTATGCCCCACAGGTAGGATGTGAGCTGGAGGAGAAGGAGAAATTCTGGTTGGACTTTGATGAAGTGATGCAGAGCATACCTAGAAGTGAGAGAGTTGTCATTGGCGCAGACTTCAATGGACATGTTGGTGCAGGTAACAGAGGTGATGAGGAAGTGATGGGCAGGTTTGGTATCCAGGAGAGGAACGCAGAAGGACAGATGGTAGTTGACTTTGCAAAAAGGACGGAAATGGCTGTAGTGAATACTTTCTTCCAGAAGAGGCAGGAACATAGGGTGACCTATAAGAGTGGTGGTAGGAGCACACAGGTAGACTACATCTTGTGTAGACGATGTAACCTGAAGGAGATCAGTGACTGTAAAGTAGTGGTAGGTGAGAGTGTAGCCAAATAGCATAGGATGGTGGTGTGTAGGATGACTCTGGTGGTGAGGAAGATGAAGAGGGCAAAGGCAGAGCAGAGGACGAAATGGTGGAAGATAAAAAAGGAAGGGTATTGCATGACCTTTAGGAAGGAGTTAAGACAGGCTCTGGGTGGTCAGGAGGTGCTTCCAGATGACTGGACAACTACAGCTAATGTGATCAGGGTGACAGGTAGGAGAGTATTTGGTGTGTCATCTGGAAGGAAAGTAGATAAGGAGACTTGGTGGTGGAATGAGGAGGTACAGGAGTGTATACAAAGAAAGAGGTTAGCTAAGAAGAAGTGGGACACTGAGAGGACTGAGGAGAGTAGACAGGAGTACAGGGAGATGCAGCGTAAGGTGAAGGTAGAGGTAGCAAAGGCCAAACAAGAAGCTTATGATGACTTGTATGCTCGGTTGGACAGTAAGGAGGGAGAGACTGATCTATACAGGCTAGCAAGACAGAGAGATAGAGATGGGAAGGACGTGCAGCAGGTTAGGGTGATTAAGGATAGGGATGGAAGTCTATTGACAGGTGCCAGTAGTGTGATGGGAAGATGGAAAGAGTACTTTGAAGAGTTGATGAACTTGGAAAATGAGAGAGAACAAAGACTAGAAGAGGTGACTGTTGTGGACCAGGATGTAGCAAAGATTAGCCAGGATGAAGTGAGGAGAGCACTGAAGAGGATGAAGAGTGGAAAGGCAGTCGGTCCTGATGATATACCTGTAGAGGTTTGGAAGTGTCTAGGAGAGGTGGCAGTAGAGTTTCTGACTGGTTTGTTCAACAGGATCTTAGATAGTGAGAAGATGCCTGAGGAGTGGAGGAGAAGTGTGCTGGTGCCCATTTTTAAGAACAAGGGAGATGTGCAGAGTTGGGGAAACTACAGAGGAATAAAGCTGATGAGCCATACAATGAAGTTATGGGAGAGAGTAGTGGAAGCTAGACTAAGGGCAGAAGTGAGCATTTGTGAGCAGCAGTATGGTTTCATGCCAAAAAAGAGTACTACAGATGCAGTATTTGCTCTGAGGATGTTGATAGAGAAGTACAGAGAAGGCCAGACGGAGCTGCATTGTGTTTTTGTAGATCTGGAGAAAGCTGATGACAGGGTGCCCAGAGAGGAACTGTGGTATTGTATGAGGAAGTCTGGAGTGGCAGAGAAGTATGTTAGAGCGGTGCAGGACATGTATGAGGACTGTAAGACAGTGGTGAGGTGTGCTGTAGGTGTGACAGAGGAGTTCAAGGTGGAGGTGGGACTGCATCAGGGATCAGCTCTGAGCCCCTTCTTGTTCGCTATGGTGATGGACAGGCTGACAGACGAGGTTAGACAGGAATCTCCATGGACTATGATGTTTGCAGATGACATTGTGATCTGCAGTGAGAGTAGGGAAGAGGTGGAGGAGAAGCTAGAGAGGTGGAGGTTTGTCCTGGAAAGGAGAGGGATGAAGGTTAGCCGCAGTAAGACAGAGTACATGTGTGTGAATGAGAGGGACCAAAGTGGAAGAGTGAGGTTACAGGGAGAAGAGATCAAGAAGGTGGAGAATTTTAAGTACTTAGGGTCAACAGTCCAGAGCAATGGAGAGTGGGGAAAAGAGGTGAAGAAACGTGTAAAGGCAGGATGGAATGGGTGGAGAAATGTGTCAGGTGTGATGTGTGATAGAAGAGTTTCAGCTAAAATGAAAGGAAAGGTGTACAAAACTGTGGTGAGACCGGCGATGTTGTTTGGTCTAGAGACAGTGTCACTGAGGAAAAGACAGGAGACAGAGCTGGAGGTAGCAGAGATGAAGATGCTGAGGTTCTCTTTGGGAGTGACCAGGAAGGATAGGATCAGGAATGAGTACATCAGAGGGACAGCACATGTTAAAGGTTTTGGAGATAAAGTCAGAGAGGCCAGACTGAGATGGTTTGGACATGTCCAGAGGAGAGATAGTGAATATATTGGTAGAAGGATGCTGAGTTTTGAACTGCCAGGCAGGAGGCCTAGAGGAAGACCAAAGAGGAGGTTTATGGATGTGGTGAAAGAGGACATGAAGGTAGTTGGTGTGAGAGAAGAGGATGCAAAGGACAGGGTTAGATGGAGGCAATTGATTCGCTGTGGCGACCCCTGAAGGGAAAATCCGAAAGGAAAAGAAGAAGAAGAAGATTAAATGAAATCATTTGTATTTGTGCAGTCCAATATTATTAATCACACAAGGGAAAATTGCACGGCAAAAAGACACCCTGCATACATGTTACACACACACACACACACACACACACACACACACACACACACACACACACACGTGCAATGGTTATTGAGAGAAACTAGGTTGGATGTGACTTACTAACAGTGGGAAACCTGACCTTAGGTCAATGCACACAACTGCTCTAATCTGTCAAGGATGGATGAGAGGCAGAGATGGAGCACTTCGTCCAGAGCACTTCGTCACTTGCTGTATTCGTTCTTAAAGCTTGTCTTAAAAATCTCTGTTTGTTCAAATCCGTTGAAGGGAATGATACCAGATTTGCAACTACAGTTTCAATTGCTCAGCTGGTCTTTTTAGCTTTCAGTAGAGCAAATGAACTCTAAGCACCCTGGTCTAAGGTCAGCAATGGTGCTGCTTGAATGTGCTGAAGCTTGTCTTGTTCCACAATGAGATGTACAGTAATTCATCACACAAAAATGAAAGGTGCAGTTGGTAGTATGTTTTGCAGACCATACATCCACTGGGCAATCACACACTATCATAGATGTTGTATCTGGAAATGCCCATGTGTACCAATATTTGATGATCTAAGAGATGGATAACAAACAAACTAACTTTTTATTTACATTAATTGTCTGTAAATATAATAAATGCTATGGTATCATGTGGCACCTCAGTTAACATCAGACAGTGGATTGAGTGTAATACACTAATAATCAGTAAATGACTCCTGATAAAGCAATTTGTAGTTGATCAAAATATTTACAGAGAAGAGTTTTCCTACTGTTCTCACCTACGGACATATCTTTCTGAAAGAGATACCATATTTGTTAAAAGTAGAGTTCACACAATCCACTTCAGTATCAAGGTTACATTATTAGATAAGAGTGTAGTACGGGTGAAACTGGAGGCTTAAGCCTTTCTTTACCTTTCTTTCCTTAGTTGCATATTACATCACTGTGTTCACCAGTGAACAAAGCTTGTGGTATTGGTGTATATGAGTGACTCAGATCTTGTTTAATATGAAATAACAGTTTGACCTAACCCCAGCAGGACAGAACTGTTTTGTGTTTCTAAATAGTGACAAGGGTGAGATGTCCTGCTGTGTTACTCAGTCAGTAATTGCAATTTAATCATGCTACTGCTTTGTGAACTTTGAATTTATGATCATTTTCCTTTATTCTGTTATTTCTGTGGCTTCCTTGTCTGTTTTCATCTTCTTTCGTTGTGCATTGTATTTTAAAGTAAAATAGTTCTTTCTTCCAAAGCACAAACAAACCAGGAACAAGTTAATTTTTATGCTTTTCTTTGCTTGTCAGCCTCTTTTGTTTTCAATTACAGTAGTGTTATCAAAACATTCTCCAAGCATTATTACACCATAAACAGTAATATTCCAAAAATTCCAACAATTGTCAAACTGTTCCCCTTAAAAAATTGTGTACTTTACACTTACAGTACATGCTGGGTATAAGTTCTTTTGAGATGGCGAAAGGAAGATAGAATCAATCAATCAGTCAATCAATCAATCAATCAATCAATCAATCAATCCCGTACAACTACAGAGTTAATTTTACCTCAAGAAAGTAGTGCATCCCTGGGATGCGCTTCAAGAAAAATTTTCCGTCCGAACATGACTGTTATGCATCCCAAAAGTAATAACAGAATATATGGTACAAGCGTAATCAAACTGCTAATTTAAATGATTTTATTAGTAATGGCGTCATCACTGTTTAAGGAAAAAAAACAGTAAAATTATATATTACTTTTATCAAAATGTTAAAGCCTGGTAGTCATTAAAAAACTTTTAGAAATTAAGAGAAATTAATGTCATTGTCACTTGGTTTTTCTCCAAATTTTGCATCTTTTTTGGAGGCATGGTGATAATCAATCAATCAACCTTTATTTGTATAGTGCTTTGCATTTCAAAGCGCTTTAATAGACTAACCCAACAGGACTCTCCAAGCATAAGCGACCGCTTATGCTCACTTTGAAGGGTCTAACTAACTCCTTGCTCTCACTGCAGCGACGTCGTGCTGCCGTTAGGTCGATTTAACCTGCGTGATCAGCAGAATCACGCAGGTGAGTCTCATGATGAGGACGTCGTGCGAAATCAAAACATAATGGCTATTTCCGGGTTCAAAATTTAAGTATAGAAATGGAAAAAATTTGAATATTTTTGTTGAATGGAAGTGCATTTAAAGTTGTGTCCCCGGGACGCACACTGTCTGACAATCGTGCGTCCCTGTCAAAAAATGTGCGTCAAAGATGCAAGGGCGCACGCAAACGAGAACATTGCCACTAACTGGCTTAGTATAGTGCAGAGGTAATCTGCCAGTGTGCTTCAGTTAAAATCTATATATTTTCCTATATTTTACTTTCTGTATGGTATATGGACCCCCACTGTCTTTTAGCCGTGAGGCACACCAGCGAATTCATAAATACTACTACTGTATTACGAAGCCTTACCCTGCCCTTGTCTGGATTGCCATAGTAAGGCTGAAAAATTCACCACTTGGATCCACACATTTACAAGCAAGGACTCAAAACTGAATTACCTATTCCCCCTCCCCAAGGCTTACATTTCCACAGCAGTTCACTGTAATCCATGGAACATATTTTGAATTATCCTGCTTACAAACACACACAAATGGAACTAATGACATGAATTAATTCAATGCCAGAAAGGATAAATATTAACTATTAACTATTAGTCCATATAATTGCCATAACAAAGAAAAACTTAAACCTTAATATCAAAGTACTTGTGGGCAGTTTTGTACACATACACACACACGCACGCACACACGCACACACACACACACACACACACACACACACACACACACACATGCAGAGAGGGTCTTCTGTTGATTTGCTCTGACCTCAGGCCATCCTTCTTACAGCACGACTGACCTTCCACTACAGAGAGGACAAACAGCCTTTGCCCTTAATATTTCACACTACAGCTTGCACATCACACCCACAAACATTTGTAAACGAATACACACCTTCTTGTACTTCTGCACACCGTCAATGATGCGGTGCACACACTTTCACACACAGAAAGTGGACTAAAAGGCTACTGCTGGTGCAATAGGTCACTAGGGGTGAAATCGATGGCCATGAAACCAAAGGTGATAAATTATAGGGTCTCCAGGTCCAGACAAATTGCAAGGCAGGGAAAGGAAGCTAAACTAGTTGCATCTCACTGTTCTCCGTACAACTCTTTGTTTTCTTATCTTAAATCTTAATACAATTTTATTGTGCATGCAGTAACTGGATTTACTGCAAGATACCAAAACGTATGTTAAGTAGAGCAGAAAATTCTTTCTAAAGTCAAATAGCTGCCTTTGTTTGTTTTTGTTTTTCTAACAATAGACTAAAAATAACTGTTGGCCTTTATGTATAGGTATTTCTTATTAAGTGTATTATTTATACACAATTAAGATGATTATCACTGATCAGTTTTTTTGCAATGCTACGTGTAATCCTCACTGACTCTCCCTCATCTCGTTGTGTGCGTGCATGTATGTGTATGTATTTGTATGTGTGTGCGCGTGCTTGTGTGTGTGTGTGTCTGTCTGTCTGTGTCTCCTTGTTGTGCACATACTGATCTCTATAAGAGAGAGCCTAGTTGTGGTCAATGAACGATCTAATAATAACGACTATATTTACTATGTCAAAGTGATTCAGCCGGAGATAAATGCAGGAACCTTTTTTATCCTTCTCCTCCTCGCACTCTCTCTCACTCATGCAAACTGCTTGATAATGGAATCATCTCTATTCAATTAGTGGTCTAACAGGCTTCTGTATCACAACTGTACACACGCACGCACGCACGCACGCACACACACACACACACACACACACACACACACACACACACACACACACTTTCCCCAGACTTCTCTCTCTCCTAGCTTTAATGCAGTCAGACACCAGTAATGTTGATGATGGCAGTAGATTCTTATTGGTCTTTTTCCTTTCCTCTTTTTCTCTCCCTGCTATTAATCAGCAGTGAAGGAAAGGGAGGGGAGGGACTGGGTGTGAGAGAGAAAGAGAGAAAGCGAAAGCAAGAGAGAGAGAGAGATATTCAGAGTTTGATTGGTCAGCCACATCGGAGTGAGTAATTAACTGGCATTAACTCATTAAACTGTCCCAGATGTGGCCATGAATATCTGAGTGGTGGGAAAACACAGGGAAGAGAAGAGAAGGCGATAAAGAGAGAGAAAAATTAAGTCCAGACCTCCCTGGATCCTGCTGACAGCAGAAGACAGAGATTGTGGAAGAAAGAAAATGTTTGTGGAGCAATGGGGATTGTGCATATACTGTAGATTTAGATGTTTATACAATGGTATTAGTGTGTGTGTGTGTGTGTGTGTGTGTGTGTGTGTGTGTGTGTGTGTGTGTGTGTGTGTGTGTGTGTGTGTGTGTGTGCGTGTGCATGTGTGTGTGCGTGAGTGTCTGCGTGCGCACGTGCGTGTTGATAAACTGTAGATAGGTAGGTAAGTAGGTAGAGATGGACGGATGGACTGACAAATACATGGCAGTGTAAATGACTGGCAGTTAAAAATCCATTCCTTCACTTTCTTGTAGATTAGATGTTTGTAATCATCATGTTTGTAACCTGAAACCTTCTTGCTGTGATTAGGTAATAATAACTTTAAATCATATTAACAAGAGTATGATTTTGACTTTGGACAAGACTTGATTTACCTGAAAGAGGGCCAGTCTTTGCAGGGTGCTATTGTATTCATAAGTAATTGTAATAAATACATTTTTCGCAGTCTTTGAATTTTCGAATTATTATTTTTTTGCATTCTTTTACATTCCATTAGGAGTTTGCATTCACTAAACAAGTAAAATACATGTTATGACATGAAAATCACACAAATCTGGTTGATCCCACTGAAGACTACAGGATCCCACAGGAAGACCATTCACAACAAAAGTAAAGGTAAGGTAAATATACATAAAATGTTTATTTTAGTTTATTGGTAGAAGGATGCTGAGTTTTGAACTGCCAGACAGGAGGCCTAGAGGATGACCAAAGAGGAGGTTTATGAATGTAGTGAAAGAAGACATAAAGGTAATGGTGACCCCTGAAGGGAAAAGCCGAAAGGAAAAGAAGAAGAAGTATTGCTAATTAGCTGATTTTTGGGGATTGTTTCACTTAATGCTTACAGTTTGAATCAGACTCGAGTGTTTAGGATAAAACTAAATTGCTTGTTTATGATAAATTGTAGACTGTAGATTGGGTTGAATTGTTCATTGATTTGTGATATTACAGCTGTCAACTGTGATATCATAGTATCATATTTTTCACATTATTCCACTCACTTTACTGCCTTTAGCATGTGTTTATGTGTTATTTTTGTCAATTGTACTCATGTACTCATGACTGTACTCATTTGATCTGGTTAGTGAGTCTATCCCTTTGGAGCAAATATTTGAATTGAATTGATAAGAAGATTAGATTAGAATATTGCGTTATAAGAAACCTTTAAGTGTTTATGTACTTCCTTCCTTCATTCTCTGTCATATCAAGACAGAAGTCTCCACCCAGTTACATTTTCTACATGCACAGGGATTCGTCTCCACCTCATGGATGACATATTTCATAAAGCAGACTAGCAGTGGCACACATGGTCAATGGTAGGTACCCATGGCATCATCTGTAGATCTCATTGCTGAACAGTCAAGACAACATTGTTTAAATAGGTAGCAAAAGAAAAAAACACAAAAAGCAAGAAAAAGTATTTTGGGGAAACTCGTGGTCATGCTAGGTTCTATAACCCAATACAAAGTCCATTGAAAAGTGTATAGTTGAGTCTGGTGTATGCACTGTCAGTGTAGAACTGTGTTCTGGGAAACTAGAAATCATGCTAACTGCCACATATTGGTGCTGCTAGAGTCCCTGTTTGGACCATATTGAAAGCATATTGCCGAATCTAGCTTATGTGGTTTTAATGTTCTCTAATTGGTTTATTGCAGTCGATGAAGGTAGTGACATATTACGTCCTATGTTGGTGGAAAATGGCTAATCTGGCGGAGCGTTGACCAAAATTGCACAAAAAACATTTTTACAGATTTTGGAACTCAGTGTACACATAAGACGCTTCGTGTCAAGTGGCCCAGCGTTGATTTTTGAGAAAATTAAAGGCTTTTAAGTGCGCCTTATGGTACGCAAAATATGGCACATGGCTCTCCTCCACCCTTTAACAAAGGCCTTGACTCTGAGCCTCAGAAATGACCAGCCATGTGTATGCCCCAGGTAGCAGTAAAGACCCTCTTCTGCCTGCAAACTTTACTGGAGCAGGGTAGTCATACTGCTGGAAGATTTTTGAGTCTTAGTGCCATCTAATAATCATTGACCGGCTCCCTCACTGATCTCTGTGAGTTTCAAGCTTAAACTTCTACCTTTACAACTGTCTGCTCCCTTTACAGTGCTAATCTTCAAAACAGGTAGATCTCCATGGTGCATTGACAGAACCATTGGTTGAAAACTCACCAGACCAGGTTAGGGTGCTAACTATACCTGTCAACTATCTTCACGTCTGGTGGCTTAGCTTGAATGACTGCTTTACCCCAATGCTTGCTGACCTTGGCATCTTCCAAGACTAGCCAACTCAAGGTCATGACTTGCAGCTGGGAAGAGCACAGAGACTCTTCCCTGGAGTCTCTGTGCTCTATGTCATTACAGGTTTTCTCAGGTTTACCCCTCATCTGTCAATCCACTGTGGACCTGCTCCTCTAATTCCACCAGAGTCACCACTCATCTATCCATCGGCTGGGGGCCTGCTTCCTGTCTTCCTCTGTGCCATCATGCAGTCATCCATGCAGCTATAATTTTGCTTTGAAATAACCAACTAGATGATGGGGAACATTTATAGAAGACAACAACCCAGGAGTTGGTGAACACAGCCTGACTTTCTCGTCCCAAATTCAGCACTTGCGTCAAATCTCCTAACTATAACCAGAAAGACACTGACTAGATCTTGCCTATCTGCCATTCTCTCTCTCTGTTTCTCTTTCTCTTACCATGTCCTTACCTTCATTGTATTTCTTTTCCACCAAACCAGTCAGAACGGATGGCCACCCAAAAGAGTCTGGCTCCTGCCCGGAGTTTCTTCCTCAATGAGGGAGTTTTTCCCTGCCCCTGTCGCTTATGCTTGCTCCGGTGGGTTCTGTTGGGTTTCTCTGCCTGTAAAAACACTTTGAATTGTCTGTTGACATGATTAAGTGCTTTACAAATAGAAGTTGATTGATTAAAGTTTAAAGGTTTTTAAATATTGCACATTTTCCGGTATTAAAAATGTTTTTTTTTTGTTTTTTTTTTATATCGGTAAATGTGCAATATATGTACAGTGCCTTGCGAAAGTATTGGCCCCCCACAAGAACTTTTGACATTTTGCCACATTTTATGCTTCAAACTTAAAGATAACAAACTGAAAATATTTTTCAACAATCAACAACATGTGAGACACAATCGTGAAGTGGAACGAAATGTATTCAACATTTTATATTGTGTTTACAAAAAAAAATGAAAAGTGGGATGTGCAAAAATATTGGGCCCCTGTTCTCTCAGCTCAGTTAAACAACTCCAGAAGTCCCCTGATGACTTCTGAATGATCCAATGTTGACCTAAATGACAGCAATGACAAACAGAGTGCATCTGTGTGTCGTTTGGTCTCACATTTGCACATCCTACTTTGCAGTTTTTTATTTGTAAACACAATATAAAATGTTGAATAAATTTGGTTCCACTTGTGTGTCACACGTTGTTGATCCTTCAAAAATATTTTCAGTTTGTTATCTTTAAGTTTGAAGCCTGAAATGTGGCAAAATGTTAACGAGGTTTTGGGGGCCCAATACTTTCGCAAGGCACTGTATGTATATATAACTTAATATAGTTATTTGGTGCGGTCTGGTGTTCTCTGGTGATCGTTTCTGGGGTGTTCCACTTCTTCTTGAGGTGTCTCATAGGAGTCCCTGTACATTCAGTATCAAATATATAATTGGATGAAGAGCTAGTCTTTACAATCTGTGAGTTTTGGATAGCTCCCCTTACTTATGGTATGAGTAACTGAGAGAATAGATAATTCCATCACTCAGAGAACAACAGACACAATGTAAGCTTATTTGCAACTTAATTTGTTACTATGCAAAAGTGAAATCTGTGCCATTCTCGTCAGTACACAAAAATGCAGTTCTTATTCTGAATTCCATGCCTCTTTGGCACTGTCAGCTATTCTATGTGTAAAAGTGATTGAATTGAAATGACTCACATTAACATTACAAATCTAACAACTGGTTGTTTGAGAAGGTAAAATATGTAAAACATGTGCTGGTGTAGGCGAAGGAACACCTTTGAAATCTGTAATGGCTGCTTGATAAACTGTCCTGCACAGTAATTGGTTGGTAGGTTTTTATTTTCATTTGCAAGCTCTGTTTTTCTTTTGT
Source organism: Antennarius maculatus (assembly GCA_013358685.1). Classification (NCBI taxonomy): domain Eukaryota; kingdom Metazoa; phylum Chordata; class Actinopteri; order Lophiiformes; family Antennariidae; genus Antennarius; species Antennarius maculatus. The sequence continues at coordinate 10,566,738 of CM023615.1, forward strand.
CTCGCTGGGGTAAATGTATTGGTTGTCATCTGTGTATTTTTAAAATTCTGTACATTAAGAATGCTGTAGGTCAAAAACTAGAACCATCCAATATGGTGTGTCAAATCCGTACTGAGCAATAGCAAAAGGACCAGTGACTAAAAAATCAGGCAAATAATTAATGGAATTGCTAGATGTCTTCACTCTTAATGAAAAGTACAGATGACCTTTGCTCCTTGAAAGGAGTTAAATGAAGTCAAGTAGCTCAAGTAGCAACCGCTTAATTAATCAAGATCTTTGAACATACTGAAATATATCACCATGCTTATGTACTTGAAATTCCTGGGAACAGGCCACTGGAAAAAATACAACAAAACAAAGAGGCATTATTCATTTTGCTGCATGAGATCTGCTCCACAACAACTTAATTTGCTTTTATCCAGTGTCAGGCGGTGAAAGAGAGAGACAAACGTTCGTCTGAAATGATGCATGACTGGCACACTGAGTGATAAAAGTAATCACTCTAGATGCCATCTTTGGTGTGTGTGTGTGTGTGTGTGTGTGTGTGTGTGTATGCGTGCGTGCCTGCGTGCGTGCGTGTGCGTGTGTGTGTGCGTGTGTGCACAATCATGCATTCTTGGCACAATCATGCATTCAAGAGTGCATAAAGCATAGTACGTGCGTTTGTTACAGTTTTGTTCATTTCTGTTACAGTTTCATTCATTTCTGTGTTTAAGTGGAAATGCTTGCATATATAATTGTGTCAAAGGTGTGTGAGGATCTGTCTGTGCTGTCATGCAAGTGTGTGTGTATGTGCATGTATGTGTCATGTGACAACTACTGAACATGCACAAGCGTGTACCTGCAAGTGTGCTTGTACCGATTATGTGTTTGACGGCGTCTTATTAAAGTGTCATTTAGACAGACACTTCTCAGAGTCTGGCCCCAGGCAGCCTGCAGATTGTAATCATGGAGTAAATTACTACCTTCCCAAGCTGTAGTCACAGACTGTTTATGTGTGAGTGTGTTTGTGCGAGACAGACAGAGAAGCTCATCATTGTTTGGCATGTGTCTTTTATGATTCAAGTGAATGTAACAATCTGCCTGATTGATTTACTCAGTTTGAAAATCATATGCAGCCCAACACAGCCCTCACTTTCATAGGACTATGCATCTCACATTGTTCTGCTAATTTAGAGGTTGGTATGAATGTTGCAGAATATTTGAATTATTGCGTTGGCTTTCCAAAAACAATATAAAAATGTAATTTACTTGGTAAATAAATGAAATTATAATCTACTTGAATAATGCCCAAGGCAAATTTGAAATATGTTTGGTTTTCTAGCTTTACTCATATATTTGAGATTCTGACAAAGACCACACTTAAAATAATTTCTACAGAATGTTTGGAATTATGCTGGTACAGATCCTGAGTTTACATATCGTACATGATTTGTGTAACTATGGACATCATCATAGAGAAAAACGAGCATCAACGCTTCAAAAAAAGAAAACCCTCCACATTCCTTTGACGTGACAGGGATGTCATCACTGTCTGGCAACACTCACCCTTGTTGAACTGTGACTTTTAACCGCTCAGTGGCTCTATCTCTGTCACACTTCCATCACTCTACTATTTTAAGAGTAGTGAGGACACACACATACACAAGACAATTTCGGACTAACACATGCACACATCTTTCATGTGAAAGCACACACATAAGCATACACAGCTTCCGCACCTCTTACCCTTTAACTAAGCATAAGATGGCAAGAACTATCTTTCCTTTTAACCTCTTGCCCCACTCTTATGTAGTTATCACTTGCCTCTCAGACTTCACCCAAATTATGTCTCTTCACAGCTTGGCCACTGAGCAGGATGCCGTCTGAAGGAAAAAAACTAAATGAAGCAACAGAAGACGTCATGTTGCATTTCTGAGCTTTGACGCACAGCAATTAAGATCAGACTTGAATAATGAGTTAAGAAAATTAAATAGAGCTTTTACAAGGGTTGCAGATGCCTTTTCATAAGTAATCTGATAGTTCTGCATTAATTTGAACCTATTTGACTTTTTTAATTTGTATGTGATGTAGTCTGCTTTTAAGCTGTAATACGTGAGGATGACATTGCGCTTCTCTGGAGGTTTTATTACCGATGAGCACACATTAACACATTACAACACACATTCCCCCCACAGCCCATTTAAACCTTATAGTATTTTTTTTTCCCCTCCAGTCTTGTTGCTTTTGCAAGCAAGGTGGTAACTTGATTGGTCAGCTGTGTGCCTTTCCTGTCTAATGATTGGATTTGGTTCTCATGTGTCCGAAGCACACCCAGGCACATTGGGATGAAGTAGATTAACTAGATTTTCTTTTTTTATGCTCTCTTTTTCTCTCGCCATCCTTGGCACTGTTATTGGAAGAAAGTGATAATTCCCCGACACTTCAAACACAGCCGCCTAACTAAGACTTTACTTAAGTCTCCTCCAAGGAAAAGCTGCCTGCTTGCACACAGATGTCTCTGATTAAATTGTATCTTAGAGAAAGAAAAAGAGTTCTCCTTCCCCTTATTCATGCTCTCTCTCTCTTACACACACACACGCACGCACGCACACACGCACACACACACACACACACACACACACCAATCCTCATGTCTCTATATCTGTCTCTCTGTTAGCTTACTCAACTGGCTGTTGCCAAAAGAGCCTTGGGCGACGAATAAATTGCTTTGGTTTCAACAGACAGAGAAGTTGGCTGAGACAAGCTGAATCTGTGCAGTGGATGTGAAGGCCCCCCTCACAGACTGGAAGTTGGCCTTTAGCGTAATCATTGACCGTGAGTTATGATTATGTCTAATTGAAGGAGACTTTTGCAACCTGTAACACAGCTGGGGGGTCCTCAGCATATTGGACAGAGGGAAACCGGCAAAAAAAACCCCATTGCTTTATACAGTAGATATGATTGGAGGAAGATAGAGGGAAAGGTAGAGGGTTAAAGACAAAGCGGTTACTGTTACAAAACAGAAAGGTGCTTTTCATGAATAAAGTTGACATTGTCAAACGGTAGAATTCATACATTGTTAGTAAATTTACTTTCATGAAAGATGTTTATTGTTTAGCATTTGAGTAGTTGCACAAATTTGTTTTTAACAAGGAAAACGCATGAAAGATTAGTCTGATCAAAGGGATTTCCAGCATCACAGCCATTTAAATCTCTTCCAAAGCCATAAAAAGCATGACAATTCAATGTGGACTGGACCAACGCTCGATATACAACATGCAAAAGCTTCCAAGCAATTCATAGGGAAAAATCAATATGGTGCTTATTGAGTAAAGAAAAAACACATTCTCTCCAAATTTGAACACTGCAAATAATAGGCTATCATGCCATTTCCTTCAGGCTTCATTACAGCTAACATAGCAGGGTTTGAAAGTGTGTGCGTGCGTGTGTGTGTGTGTGTGTGTGTGTGTGTGTGTGTGCGTATGTTTGTGTGTCTAAAAGTGCTTGAGAGCCCTTGTGGTTAAACTGTCCACTTTTGTTTATGCGTAATACATGCATGTATTGTTGTGTTGGAGAGTTTGTCCATGTAAATTCCTGCATTTGTTTGTTGGCCCCTTCATGTGTCTGTGTGCAGAAACGAATAATCGAGCTCAGTAGATGGGTGCCAAAGACAAAAACAGCCGCAACACCCCACACACACACACACACACACACACACACGCACACACACCTCCCCGTTCCCACCATTTCCACATGGTGCTCAACTCTCTGGCATGAATGGTGGCCACGGGAGTTGCTTCAGATCATCTAGAAGGGTATTGGATTGCCGTGGCTGCCTTTTGCAAAAAGCTGGCAAGGTTCAAATTCATTAGGGTAAAATTTGGCCCTGGCTGTAGCACTGTAGAGCCCACAGCATTTGGCCCTGCTGCCCTGCACTGCGCGAGGCTGAGCTGCAGAGCGATTTTGTTGGATCCAGAGAGAGCCATTAGCGGCTGCTTGTGATGATGGTTATGCTCCCCAGTGTCACACACAGATAGTTACCTTTGAATGATTTGAGTGATTACCCTTTTCACACAAAGCTACGGGATAATGGGGTAGGTGAGGGAGAGGGGAGTAAAGCAAAAAGGGTAGCGGCTGAGTAGAAAAGAGAGATGAGAGGAGTACAGGGAGAGAAACCGAGAGGACAGATCCAGATAGAAAGAAAGGCCCCTGTGTCTTTTTTTTTTCATTAGTTGATAATTGTGTAAATGCGATTGTCCTTATTCACAGTTTGTTAGATTGACAGAAAAATGTATTACTTGCAGTCTCCCAAACATAAATTACCTATGACATGCATCACTCTTAATATAATAAGTCTAGCTGCAACAAATATCTGCTGTTGACCTTGGACAAAATTCTGAAATTAATGTGAAACCGAGTGTGCTGCTTAAAATGTTGAACATGTTGTTTAACCAATTTTATTTATAGAGGGAAGTTAAATGACAAAAAGAGAGATGCTCAAGAATATTGTTCTAATAAATTTAAAGAAGGAAATACTGAACACTGTTTTTGAAGATGACTTTTTTGTAGATTATCATTGATGTTCATCTCCTTCTAGCTAAAATGACTGCTTTAAGGTAATTTGACCACAGCCTGCCTCAAACATCCACTTTAACAACCAGTGCCTTTAATGCTTGTGTTTGATCATTGACTTCAGAAAGCAAAGTTGAATCAATACTTTGCTGGAGAAAGCAAAAAAGAGCTGAGGTGATGACAGGAACTTGCCCACCGATCAGAATCAACGCTGCACTGTTCTGGCGCTTCATTTGGATTTCTTCCCTATGGGATTGTTTGCTTGGAACCTGCAGACTTTAATTGACTCCGCAATTGTGAAATACAGCTTGTTTATTTCTATGGCCATCGTTTTTGTTTTCGTTTACACCTAAAACTTTGATAGTTGTCTCTGATGGTTGCTGCTTGTTGCCAACATATTTGTCTGAATGATGAAGCTGTTCACATTTCCACGGCCTCTTTCTGTTCACAGTAACAAACCATACATTTTTATCATTTGAAACATAAAACTGGCATAGATTGCACAAGCCGTGAAAAGATTTAAGCGTTGTTGCTCCAGTATGAAATTACACAACTTCAGAGTGAATACATTATCCGTCCCATTTGTTGTGGAAATGAGAGCTTATTATTTAAGTAGATTTACAATAACCAGTTTACATTCAGTTCGGTTTTACTTCAGTTTCTCTGGCTGTTACAATTATCTTTCTTGAAATGCATTTTATATCCATTTATATTTAAATTTCTGTGTTTCACAGTGGGCATTTTATTTCCTGATTTAGCTCTGACAGAATCAATAATGGTTCATCTTGTGTATCTCAAAATAAGATTTACTCTGGGAACAGCAAACATCACAGTAGCATATAAATCTAAAGTAGATGTATATGCATATCATAACAATAAAATAACATTTTAAAAGAAAGCATAGTGATTTTAGAATGACAACAACTGAATGGCAATCACATGTGTGAACTGGATGCCAAAAAACACATATCATTCCCCCATCATACACAATCAGTACACACACAAATACACACATTGAGCCCACAAGCCCTCAGACAAACAGCTGGCACCGAGCTCCAGATGGACAACGGCTTACAGTGTTAACTGAATTATAGATGTTATACACTGGATGGCCATACAACTGTACTTAAGTAAGATGAGCTGATCAAAATAAGCGTGCATAACATTACGTGTCAGCCGTGCACATACTGTATGTACTTTTGTGTCGTTACGGGACCATGTGATAAAAAAATGAAGGCATGTGTGAGTTCACATGCATCTCTGTATGCTTGTATTCATGTGTCTGTGAGTGTGGATGCTGTAGCAATTCCATTTCTGCCGTACAGTGGAGAGCACAATAAACGAGGGCACCTCTCCTATTTGATAACAGATAGGCTCCCGTAGGATCAGCCATTATTCCTTTGCATTTCACTGAGCAAATGAACTTGACAGATGGCTGTGTCACCCAAACCCTTGACTACCAACCTGATTATGCAGAAAACAATACAATAGAAGAGAGCAGGGGAATCATTACGGGAGGTAGGAATTGCGAGTTCAAGAGCCTCACCCATAGTCCAGGACAATGCAGCGCAGCCCAGCAAAATTACACTTGTGAAATTGAACAGCAAGAATGAGTTTAACATAAACTGGGTTACGGTCAGGCAATCTGTCATCAGACTAAAGCCATTGTCTGGGGCTGCTTGCATGGCATATTAACTCATCCGTCATCTCCAGCTCTATTAATGACTGCAGCTCAGGTTTTAAACTGTAGAGGTTTACAGGCTGGGGCAAGGTTCCCAAGGTTTGTTGCCTGTATATAGTTTATGAGGAAAATGTCAGTCTGTAGAGAAGTGAGTGAGTGAGGTTGGTGTTTAACGAGGCCTATGGAAATAGGGTGACGGTGCACCTTGCTGTCCAATGGAAAGATTGTTTCATTGCTGAAAAACACAAACACTAAACACAGCAGAGTGAAGGATTTTGTGAGTTTTTTAAGGTAAACATGAGATTTACTTATCTCTATATCTGTACAGTAATATGAATATAATTAAAAAATTAGATTGCTGTTATGTGTGTTATTTTGTTTTATTCCCTATAAGCCTTTCTAATATAATGAACGGTCTCCTAATTATTATCAATAATTGTTAATTAAGTATCCAACCAACATACACAACAAAGCAGTGTTTGTCACTTCAGTCCGATCACAACACTACTCTCCATCTTCACTGCCCACAGGGGTCCTTTCTGTACCACAGTTGTTCTGTAGTATTTTGAAGTTTATTTTAGTTATTTACATTTTTATTACACTGAATGAAATTTCAATAGCATTCAAATCAAAACGCAAAACACAAAGATAAATATTTATTCAATAAAACTTCAAACAAAAATGATCAGTCTTGGTCATTTAATATGATTGTGCATTAATGATGTTACATTTTTCTGTCTCAAGTAACATGAATTTTGTCACACAAGTGAAAAACAAAACCTCATACCTGCCATCCAATAAGAAATTGCCTTGTCCTGGGGCATTTTTTTATTTCATCTCCACCACTTGAATAAACATAGAGTCCAAATGACCTCACATTGCACACATTCCTTCAATCCAGGATGTGTGATTTTCATTAAGTCCATGTTTAAATAGGCAAAAAAAAAAAAAAAAACTATTTCCATCACTCAAAACATGAAGATGTTATGATAACAAAATGAAGTGAATGTGCCTCTTCTGTTTAACTAGAACTAGAACTTTGCCAGGATGGTGGCAAGTTTGTGCTGTAGCACTTCTGCCTCATATCCAGAAATTGGCAGTTTGGTTGTGAAGCACACATGAAATAAAGAAAATAAACAAATAAACAAAACTTAACAGGCTCTGAACTCCACAAATAAAAGGCACAATTCTGTGGTGGAAAGTTTGTTAAACCTGTATTGTTTCACCTCCTGTCAGCAATAGTGTGTTTCCCTCACCATGCTGCTGACAGTGTGTCACACTGCGTTGCCAACTCTTAAAGTGAAGCAACAGTGGCCTTGCATCAGTTTTGCACCCTGGTGTTTGGTATGTGCACACAGCAAGTCAAATCAAAGACCTTGTTTGTGCTTCAGCACAGTGCAACTTTTCAGTAGGGGGGAAATAAACCTCAAATAGGAAATCTCTCACTGTCTTGTAAGTGGGCTTAAGAAGGAGTAGCCAGAGAAGAGGTAAGTAAAAGTGAGGAGAAGGGGAAAAAGACTGTGTTTAAATGACTTCGATCTCTTGTGTGATGAATCACAGAGTTGCAAATCCCTTTTTAGCTAATTGCTACCAGCATGCAAGATTTCTCCCCTACTCCTCCTGCATGTTCAATATCAATTTTCAGGGCCAGCAGAGAGAGATAGCCCTGGCCTGTTCCCCTGAGTCTCACCAGTGGCCTCACTGATAAAAACTGCACTAACAGCACTTAGCCATTTTAGAGACTAGGGAAATAGATACACACACACACATACATGCGCACACACACACACACACACACACACACACACACACACACATACACACACACACAGACTCTCTTATTCACAGCTGTGTGCGGTAATGAAGGAGAAAAGATGGGCCAATCGAAGTGAAACAGCGAACAGGCTGGTGTCATCTGCTCTGTGACCTTCTGAGAAAACTGTGTGTGTATGTGTCTATGTATGTGTGTGTGCGTGTGTGTGCTCTCTTCAAGAAGTCTGGAGGTCAGACTTGTGCTCACAAGGGAATTAACATTTGTCTGCTTCGCTAAGGACAGACTGTTCCCCATGGAGAAAGCAGGAACTATGGGCAAATTGGTGAGTTTTAGCTTTTTTTCATTTCAGTGTAGTTAATGGTCATGTATTTTCATTTTCTGTTATTTAGCTGTTGTATGCCGGTTCTGACAAAACACAAGCTGCAAAACAGCTTTGGGAATGAGCTGGTAAAACTAACAAGGGTATAATAGTCATTTTGAAAATCAAAGGCAAATGTTAGAAGAATGAAGGACGTAGCATACATAAATATTTGATGGCATGAGAATGTAAAGTTAGAATAGCCATAATTTGTCACATTTAACTAATACAGGCTGAATTTAAAGCAATAACACACAGTGTGTGTGTGTGTGTGTGCGTGTGTGCGTGCGTGCGTGCGTGCGTGCGTGTGTGCGTCCGTGTGTGCGTCCGTGTGTATGTGTTTCAGAGTACGGGAGGTTCCAGCATCAGCTTGCCCTTGACCATCCTCAAGAGGAGAGGCGA
>CM023615.1:10580506-10643006 GCA_013358685.1 Antennarius maculatus
ATTTGGAATGGGGTAATTGATGTAGTATCCAAAAGGCTCCTCGGGCATCTGACAAAAACGGTCTTTAAGTAATTACAAACAGTTCTGTTCATGTAGTCAGCTAACAGAACTATCACTTCTCTAAAAATTTCTTTTCCACTTGCTATTTTGACAGGGGCCTTTTCCTTTAACATTAGCTCCTTTCCGAATCTCACCATTAGTTATCTTTCTTTCTCCAGTTAGCCTGCTAACATTCATCTACGGCTTTGCAACGCCCGCCCAGCGCAATCCAGGATTTGCCAATACAAAGTCGTTACGTCACCACGTTGATTTTGGACTACTTTGGGTACACTTGGTTTATAATACCAATACATTTGTTTTCATATGTTCGGTATGAAGTCTGATATTATTGTTTTATTGTGGAATTTCCACAGGTTTCTGCTACTATGTATATTTATATTTATATATAATACTGTATGCGCATTCTATTGGTTGAGTGCATCCAGAAGTACGCTTCGTTCCATGAGTCTCAGACTTCCGTGAGACACAAAAGTGTTTTAAACAGTCGATATCACTATGGGTTTGTCACTATATCACAGAATTTGTTATTCGCTTGTGGTTGATGGAACGTATTAACCGCGAGTAACGAGGGTGCACTGTATATGTATATTTATATGTCATCTGCATTCAGTGGGGTGGCCCTGTTTCCCTTCATCATTGAAAAAAAGCAAGGAACAGGGTAGAGGAAGAAATGTAGAGACAAAGAAAGACATAAAATCAGTAGAAAGGTGAAAGAAGACGATAAGGAGTTAGGAGAAGCTCCCTCACCAAACCCTCAAATGCCTCATTATCCTAAGAGCTGCATCTCCCTATGAGTATACCCTTTATCTAGTTACCATCTCTTAGTCTTTGTTCTGCAGTCCATGGCTCATAACACCTTTTAATCTCTGTGTGTGAAATGAGGGGGCTAGTATTTGTGTCTGCATGGTTGTGTGAGTGCACCTTATTAGTGTAGTGATGAACGTCTAGATGGGAAATTAATAAATTAAAGGTGAAGATTAGTTCCACGTGTAAGATATTTTGTTTTTCGGGAAATTAAGCTGCATGGATTTAAGCGTTGCAGATGATTAGTCCCTCATTATCTGAACTCTTTATCTCAACCTTGCTCGTCAAAGCAGCCTATTTGTCTACGAGCATTTCCTAACTACCTAGTAGTTTAAGATTAAACTAAAATTGACTAAAGAATGTAATCCCAATTAAGTGATTTCTTTTTCTAAAAGAGAAGCACTTGTTTTTTGGGGTTTTTTTTTTGCTTTATTTGTTTTTTTATTCATGAAGTGTGTGTGCACTTCTGTGTCCTTGAATAATGTTGATTTGCATACCTGAAACGTGTGTTTCATGTATCACCATTTTGTCTCCTGGGCATTTTGCATGAGGTATTTAGCAGCCCAGGATGTCTGAGAAGCAAAACAAAGTTAACTTAACTCAATATTGGGCCCACTTATGTGGTTGTGAGCCCCCCATCCCCAATGTGCAGTGGCCCTAGATCCACTTAGAGTCCCAAAGGAGAAGCCAAGTTAACGCCTCCAGTCCCCCGTGGTCAGCTAATGAGAAGGGCCATGCATTGCCACAATCCTCCTTTCTCTCTCCCTTGCTGAGCCCTCTCAGAGCGGAATCGATCCTTGTTCTCAAAGGCCTACAATTTCAGGCCATTCAGTCAGGATGCCCCCAACCAATGCTCACCCGCATCAGCAGACCTTCAACACATCAAAGTCTGGATAATATAAACACTATTCTAAAAGCCTCTTCTCTACTACGAACTCTTGTAGTTCTTCTGTGATAACAGTGATTTATCATCCTCTGAATTAGTGAGTACAGGGAAATCTTCATATCCAACCTGAGGTTTACATTCAGGAACCATTCTGTGCCATTTAGGAACCAGGTGCCGTTGATACCATGGTATAGGATGAAGCTGACACAGCTTCTGTTATTGACAAACTTCATTAATAATCCAGTTCAATCTATAGCCTGGTTCTCATCATCCCTAAAATGGTTGCAGACTGTAAACATAGATTGACAAGCACGCCAAAAGTCATGCTCCTATTTTTCAAGGGTATTTTAGACCCCAGAAGACATGACAGAGATGATATTTATTAATTGGATGGCAGTTGGGCTTTGTTTTTGTATCTCAAATTCATTTATTATGTTTTCTTTGCCCAGCAATTAAAAGAATTTGACTGACACAAATACATTATTCTATTTGTGTTATGTCCCAGGGGACTTTTAATTATTTGTTATGTGTTTTTTTAGTTGTTTTTGTTTTTATTTTGGGTTTTTTGAGTGGGGAAACTTAAAAGAAACACATCATAGGTCTTAAACCCGGGGATGATTTTTTTTTAATCTCTTTTGTTTTTAGGAAGGAAATTCTCTTCTCTTCTCTTCAAACTTCCACTTTCTTATATATCTCATGTTTGGATTTGCTCAAAGAAAATCAAGCCCTGATCAGTTGGATAAATTAATCAAAGGCAAAGCTGATAAACAAGGCAAATCATAACAGAGAATACAGTATGAGTGTTTATTAGCAGTGAGAAATCTGAAATACATCCTTTTGCAGATGAGATCTGGAGCAAATAAATGTAAGGATCAGCAACGATTTGGACATTTTTGAAATAATGAATTTTTGGGGGAAAAAAATTATTGTGCACTTAGCTGTCAGTATCATTTTGGCTGAGGAATGATCAACATGTTGCTGTCACAAGGTCATATTTATTCCATCACTAGACAGAATGAGGACTAGATTGTGGTATATATGGAATAACCAAATGCACTCTTGAGGTGAGAAGGAGAAAATAACTATCACTGGTGCCACAGGGCCATTTTCATTTTTACTTAGTAACCAAATGACAAAACGGATTTTGCTCTTCTTGGATATAGGGAAGGATTCATGACAATTTAGTGATCTTTCTAAACTGGGAACTCAATATACTTCCGCGTTTCTGTCTATGAATGAGCACAGATGTGCTCGCTATTTCTTTTTTGTAAGATATCTGTAAAGGTTTTTGTAATTTACATTTCTGAGCTGCAACAACCTCTGTTAACACAGTGCTTGTTCTTTAAACCAAAAGATTGGAGGAAAAAGTGAGGAAAAAATCTTCAATTTAGTGGATAAAACCCAGGTCATTATTAGAAATGACAGTTGAACCCGACGAAATTGTATTCCCAATTGGAAAACCAAATTGCTATCAGACCAACATGATTTCCTCGTGCTGTTACCATGCTAATTCTGTGTCAAAACATTGGTAAATGTATTTAAAAGCCATAATAGCATATTACCATGCAGTCTTCCATCGCCCTCATTCGTGGACTCTATTAATCTGGAACTTTGATTTGTATGTAAATGTGGTCAACGTTCATATCAAAACATACAAGTCCTACACCATCGGCAGGGCAACAAACTGTGTTTGTGTGTGTTCTTCCCAGTGCGTACATCAAACTCAAACCTGTTGGTCTGAATTTATGTGTGGTTACAGATTTATATATATGCTTATTCTCTCATGCAGGTACATGTACAGTATATGAGTGTGTTAAATGGGGTTGTTTGGGAATGAAATTTGTGTTGAGGTTTTTTTAAGGTAATGGTGGAAATTGAGATGGTCAGATGGAGAATGGAGTAAAGATATGAGGACATAAAAAGGAAAAATATAAATACAGAGCAAAAAACAGTGACACAGCAAGAGCTCATAAAATGAGATACTGGAATGGCCAAATGATGGTGCAGAAAAACAACATCTGTGAGACTTTCTTATGTCTAAAAATCATGTCAACAAAGAGTTTACATCATGAATGTGATTACAACTGTCTGTGTTTAATAAATTTACCAGAAAGTCTTTGGAAGATTCACCTGTTGCTGTGTTCTCTCGATCACTGACCAACATTATTGAAGGTGCTATAATTTGAATTTATTAAGAGCTGAGCATCTCCCCACTTATATATTTGAATAAGCTCACTTGAAAGTCTTATGCTGTTACACTGTCACCAACTCCACCCAATACCTGTCAATCAAGTGCCCAACCAATCACGGTGCCCAACCAATCACGGTGCACTTGCCAGAAGGAATCACGTGAACAATATGGCATAAGGCATCTGCTATGTTAGGAGAAGAAATAACTATACATGGACTTCCCAGCTAATATAATTTTAAAGTGTAGCTGTTCCAACAATTTTCATGTTTTTGAGCAGAGTCCAAACAGCAGGAACAAGACTGGAAGAGAGGAAAGGATTGCGTCACAAAAAGAGAAGTACGGCTGTTTACACAATGACTTCTTCAGCCAAAAAGGAAACTCTTATATTTGCGACGTCCGTCCGTTTGCGAACAGCAGGGGGTGAAAACTTTTCTGAATACTGTTGTACCATCGTCAAAAAAATGGGCAAAACTCAACTGAAAAGGATTAAATCAAAGCTTTGCTTTACACATTTATTAAGTTTCCTTCCAGCCTTGCTCATGTACGAAATCAACAACAACTATCTATCGCCAAAGAAACAAGGAAACATCATCAAACCGTCCAGTTGTGTTTCTGCTGCAGACTCTGTTGAGTTTATTAATGCTCCTCCGATGAAGATGAGCTGAATCCTTACTGTGATCTCATTCTGAATGGATGATTTTGAAAAGTCTCTCCACCAGATTACAGATTCAACGGAGGTCAGGATGGCGTCGGCACCGTAATGGACATCCTGCTGGTTTTGGTTCCTGGTGTCCAACACTCGCAACAGGATGTTTCCAACTCTGGAAAGTTACATCATCAAAAACTCCAACTTTTATTGTACTAATAAAATGTATAAATCAATGTTCAGGTAGTAAAGTAATCTAGAAGGAATATATAACAGCATACGTGACATCACCATGTCTCACGTTGTGTTGCAGCAAAAGCTCGGCTAGCATCAGTTGGCTATTGTTTAGCTGGAGCTCTCCACGTTAGCAGTGTAGCGTTATAGAACAGTGTAGTGCAGTGTAGCTCCATAGAACAAGGTAGCTATTTATTCTTTTCATATGTTTGGTATGAAGTCTGATATTATTGTTTTATCATGGAATTTCCATAGGTTCCCACGAGTTTTGATCTATGTTATATTATCTATATCACTATACTTATTCACAAGGATGTGCTGTATTTCATGTTGAAATGCTACATTTTACAGGGGAAGGTGGCAACAGAGCTATTTCTGCACCCTAGCCTCTTGTAAACCTTTAACATCAGTGCCTGAGCTGGCAGCTGTGGGACAATTTTCAAACCACTTCACAAACTCCTATTTTCCATTTGTATCTTATATCCAACTATTGAAACTTTTGACATGTCAAGGTTCTATATGAGGTGTTAATCCGGATTGATCTACAATAAGGATGTATAGATGTATCGATAAATGAAGGGGAAGATTGGGAGAAAGTATGATATTAGGAGGCATGAGGATTGCAAGAGAAAAGTTCAAGGTATGGTGAAAGCTGTGACAAAAGATGTTGAAAGAAAAGAGAAAATGAGGGATATGGATAGGGGGTCAAAGAAAAGAAGATCGGTACAGGAAGTGATGGTACAGGAAAGTTTCAGTGGTCCTAATTTTCATTGATTCAGCATAATTTTATCTGCTGTTTAACCTCAGAAAACTGCATCAATCACAGCACTGACATTACTAACACCTCTTGTCAGACCCAATGTGTGATCATTGCTTTGCTGTTCTCCCCATTGTATAGTAGCAAAACTTCATTCATTCATTCATTCATTCATTCATTCATCTTGCATTCGTATGAAAGGAAATTCAAAAAAATATCCACATAAGTAAAAGGTAAAAGCACCAAAGTGTGACTAACAAGTGGTTACTCAGGAGTACAACAACAACCTCTGGTAAACAAATATATCATATAACTAAAATTAAAACAAATAATAAAAATTTAAGTACAGCATAAACAATGCATAATCCAATGGACCCCTTATCTGTATAGTGGTAGCAAAAGAATAGAAATCAAATATACATTCCCGTAGTGTATGAACAATGCTGATTGCCTAAAGAATGTCATCCACACTATAGGATTCTTGTTAAGTCCCACAGGAGACAGGAAGGATGGAAAATATAGGGTAGAATAAAACAGGAGACGAAGAGAAAGCGGGAAGTGAGAGAGACAGAGAGAGAGAGAGAGAGAGAGAGAGAGAGAGAGAGAGAGAGAGAGAGAGAGAGAGAGAGAGAGAGAGAGAGAGAGAGAGAGAGAGCATGAGAGAGCAATCATTAGGGAGGCGAACCCCAGTTTCCATCATTATTCTGTAAAATATCATTTGATTGGCTGCTCAATGGCAAGGGCCCCTGGTGGCTGCAGCTCTGCCGTTGGGCTAAGGAGGAAAACACAGCTTTTCACTTTTTTTTGTCAAAACCAGCTTTACCCAAATGGTATCATTTTAAATGCCATGACAGAGGAAGGTGGACGGGAGTGTGAGGGGCCTAAGGGTATACATACACCCCATATGCTAGTGACACTGATACAAGTGTAATTCTAGACTATTAGAGTGACACGAGAGATCCTCCCAACCCTGAGCCCTACACACACACACACACAAGCACACTCACACAGCCCAGAACATGAAGCAGCTGAAGGGGGGCATATGTGGAACAGGCTGTCATGCCATGAAAATTTAAGAAATTCTTTAACCTAGCCTTGCCTGATCCCCCCTCCTTTGAATATTTTATAATGCCAAAATGATTTATTAACTTGAGACAGGTACAACTCAGTGGGGCCAGGTAAAGCCACGGGGACAACAGCAGGGTAGGACCCACAGGGGGCCACATCGATCAAAAGACAGAGGGAAATGAATGATTCCTACCTTATTTTACAGCAGTTACTCTTCTTAATAACACACCCTTTTTTGCCTGTAATGGAAATACGATGGGAGAACTATAGGAAATGGAAGAAACATTTAAATAATTTCGAACAGGAAAATGCTTCCTTCAGTGCATTTCATTGAACTTTTAAAAATAAAGGTGAAATTTTCCACAAAATATATGATTTCAAAAGACTCAGGACACTTGACAGAATGATACTATACAGATAACATTAAAAAAAATCAGGAAGTTATGCGCACAACATGCAGTGTGTTAACAAATTTTGTAGTCTAGTGTTTATTACTTGGAACGTAACCTAATTGTTAATGTTTATGGTGCAAAAAAATCACAATTTGCCCATCAATATTTTCCCATATTTCCATCCCTTTTTATAGCTTGTGATTGCCAAAGACAACGTTTTGACAACAATGTCATAAGGTCACTGAGTGAGTGAGAGCTGGAAAGACAAATACGGCAGGCAGACACTCAATACCTCAAAGAGTCTGTGTCCTGAAGGGGAAGAATAGGCAGATGAAGAGAATATTTTTAACAAAGTAAAGGTACACAAAAGCCAACGGGACCAGAAACAAAAACAGAGCAAGTTAGAGAACCATCAACAAATGAATGAGACAGAAAGTGAAAACCAACTAAATCAAGTGAGGGTGCGGTGAAGCAGATAGGGCCCATGGGAGCCAATGAGAGAACAAAAGCAGCCCTTCTGCTAATTGACTACAGAATTAGCCCCATCACCCCCAGTGGGACTGTGGCGAGGCAGTGGCAGATGGAGGCAGACTGGACACCAGAGCAGAAAAAAGGCCTGCGAAACCTGCCGTGAAGCTGCCCACAATTGTGGGTCACAACACCGCAACACGGTCCTTGTTTAACAGAACACGACCGAGCTTAGAGAAAGGAGCAAGAGGCTGAGGGGATTAAAAAAGGTCAAAAGAGGACGTTGAGACTACTGGAAGAGGAGGGAGAGACGGCATGGGGAGTATGAAATCAAGAAAGCTACAATGTTTTCATAAGAAACCTGGAGGTGACTTCACACTCTAGAGGTGGATGTATAATTCAGAACACATTTTACACCATTGCTTTAAATATGTAGGGGAAAGGTGTATACGGCCAATGGTTGCCATTTGATGGTAAATAAGAAACAATGCTGTGAATGAACAACTAAAACCTACAATTAGAATCAGTTGTTAATTAACTGATTTATCAATCAAAAATATTGGGAAAATTTTTTTTTGAAGAATCCTTCTAATCAAAAATCATGAACTCCAATTTCTCACAAGCAAGTTGCTGCTGTATTTCACAGATGTTTCATACAGTAATCAAATACTCTTGTTTCCTATGATGGCCATTGTGTATTTTTTTAACACATCGAACATCCAATCAAGGAATGAAAAAGAAATTGATAGAGAGAATATTAATCAGGTGAAGCCAGCACATTCTTTTCAAACTTACTTTTAATCGTTTTCTTATTTTTCTATTTTGTTCATGAATAAACATTTGATGTAAATGTGTCATCATTTTATTTAATTAAACTTAAGTAATTAATCTTATGCCTGTTAATAGTATAGATGTGCAGGGACTTGTGCTGGCTGTCTATATTTACAACGGTCCTAGGGAGTAAGTGCTATACTGCTTTGTGTGACAAGTGACAAATCGGCTGAAAAAGACACATGGAAATATGTGAAAACAAACACTAATGACTTATTTTATTTGATCATGATCAGTGATGTAAAAACATCTCAAGAATTAATAAAGGAAAATAAATTGTGACGTTTTCTGAAATATTTATTTTATGTGAAGGGAAAATCTTCTTTTTTCTTTCGGCTTTTCCCTTCAGGAGTCGCCACAGCGACTCAGTTGCCTCCATCTAATCCTGTCTTTTGCATCCTCTTCTCTCACACCAACTACCTTCGTGTCCTCTTTCACTACATCCATAAACCTCTTCTTTGGTGTTCGTCTAAGCCTCCTACCTGGCAGTTTAAAATTCAGCATCCTTCTCCCAATATATTCACTATCTCTCCTCTGGACATGTCCAAATCATCTCAGTCTGGCCTCTCTGACTTTATCTCCAAAACCTCTAACATGTGCTGTCCCTCTGATGTACTCATTCCTGATCCTATCCTTCCTGGTCACTCCCAAAGAGAACCTCAGCATCTTCATCTCTGCTACCTCCAGCTCTGTCTCCTGTCTTTTCCTCAGTGACACTGTCTCTAGACCAAACAACATCGCTGGTCTCACCAAATTTTCGTACACTTTTCCTTTCATTTTAGCTGAAACTCTTCTATCACACATCACACCTGACACTTTTCACGCTTCTCCCCCACCTGTTCCCTGCTCTCACTACAGATCACAATGTCATCTACAAACATCATAGTCCATGGAGATTCCTGTCTAACTTCGTCTGTCAGCCTGTCCATCACCATAGCAAATAAGAAGGGGCTCAGAGCTGATCCCTGATGCAGTCCCACCTCCAACTTGAACTCCTCTGTCACATCTACAGCACACCTCACCACTGTATTACATTCCTCATACATGTGCTGCACCAGACTTCCTCATACAATACCACAGTTCCTTTTTGGGCACCCTGTCATAAGCTTCTTCCAGATCTACAAAAACACAATGCAGCTCCCTCTGGCCTTCTCTGTACTTCTCAATCAACATCCTCAAAGCAAATACTGCATCTGTAGTACTCTTTTTTAGCATGAAACCATACTGCTGTTCACAAATGCTCACTTCTGCCCTTTGCTTCAACTATTCTTTCCCATAACTTCATTGTATGGCTCATCAGCTTTATTCCTCTGTAGTTGCCACAACTCTGCACATCTCCCTTGTTCTTAAAAATGGGCACCAGCACACTTCTCCAGTCCTCAGGCATCTTCTCATTATCTAAGTTCCTGTTGAACAACCCAGTCAGAAACTCTACTGCTACCTCTCTTAGACACTTCCATACCTCCACAGGTATATCATCAGGACCGAGTGCCATTCCATTCTTCATCCTCTTCAATGCTCTCCTCACTTCACCCTGACTAATCTTTGCTACTTCCTGGTCCACAACAGCCACCTCTTCTAGTCTTATTTCTCTCTCATTTTCCTCGTTCATCAACTCCTCGAAGTACTCTTTCCATCTTCCCATCACATTACTGGCACCTGTCAATAGACTTCTATCCCTATCCTTAATCACCCTAACCTGCTGCATGTCCTTCGCATTTCTGTCTCTCTGTCTTGCCCACCTGTAAGATCAGTTTCTCCCTCCTTACTGTTCAGCCTAGCATACAAGTCATCATAAGCCCCTTGTTTGGCCTTTGCTACCTCTACTTTCACCTTACGCTGCATCTCCCTGTACTCCTGTCTACTCTCCTCAGTCCTCTCAGTGTCCCACTTCTTCTTAGCTAACCTCTTTCTCTGTATACACTCCTGTATCTCCCCATTCCACCACCAAGTCTCCTTTTCTACTTTGCTTCCAGATGACACACCAAGTACACTGCTACCTGTCTCCCTGATCACAATAGCTGTAGTTGTCCAGTCATCTGGAAGCCCCTCCTGACCACCCAGAGCCTGTCTTAACTGCTTCCTGAAAGCCGAACTGAAGAAGTCTCTTGGATAAGAGACGAAACGTCTTCAAGAACTTTCTTAACGTCCAGTGGATCGACTCAACAGCTTTTGGATAACCATGGCCTGGATGACTGAGAACCTACACAGACTTCCTAAAAGCCATGCAACACTCCTCTTTTTTCAGCTTCCACCATCTGTCCTTCTCTTTCCTCTCCTGGATACCAAACCTGCCCAGCACCTCCTCATCACCTCTGTTTCCTGCACCAACATGTCCATTGAAGTCTGCGCCAATGACAACTCTTTCACTTCTAGGTATGCTCTGCATATCTTCATCAAAGTCCAACCAGAACTTCTCCTTCTCCTCTAGCTCACATCCTACCTGTGGAGCACAGCCACTAACAACATTGAACATCACACCTACTATTTCTAGCTTCAGACTCATCACTCTATCTGACACTCCTTTTACCTCCAGGACATTCCTAACAAACTCCTCCTTCAAGTTAACTCCTACTCCATTTCTCTTCCTATCTGCACCATGATAGAACAACTTGAACCCTGCTCCTAAACTTATAACCTTGCTACCTTTCCACCTGGTCTCCTGGACACACAGTATGTCTACCTTCTTCCTCTGCATCATTTCAACCAACTCTTTACCTTTTTCTGTCATAGTTCCAACATTCAACGTCCCTACTTTCAATCCGATACTTTTGGTGTTCTTCTTCTCTCTCTTCCTATGAACACACTTTCCTCCTCTCCTTCTTTGAATGTGAAGTTCTTATGTGAAGTTCTTATTAAAATCCAAATCTATAACTTCACAGATGCAAAGTTCTAAATAAAAATCTGATAGAAGGATGGGTGAATGCAGTAATCACACAAACACACACACACACACATACACACACAAACATATACACGCACACACACACGCACACACACACACACACACGCACGCACATGCGCACACACACACACACACACACACACACACACACACACACACACACACACACACACACACACACACACCACCCTGCATAACCAAGTAGCAACTGTTATTATGAAGTTGAATTACATTGCTCAAAGCACTTTTTTAAAGTGCCAAAAGCAGCCATTCCTCTTTCTAGGGATTACCCTGAGAAATGCATTTACAGTTTCTTTCCATCATATAAGACTGTATGGAAATCAAAGAACTACAGACACCACTCACAGGCTGTTTTGAAATTCAAAGAAGGTGGGGAGTAAAACTATATTGTCCTTTTGAGGATGCGGGAGGATGCTTTCCATTCTGCTCTGCACCATGACTGTCATAGTAATCTGATATGACAAATTCACATACAGTGGATTAGCCACTGGTGGTGAGACCCAGAGCGGTTAATATTTGTTGATGTTGCTTTTATCCAGCAGGTCTGGGGTCCCTGTGCTACAGTTACCCTGACGATGAGGTAAGAGAAAGGAAAGAGGAAAGGGAAGGAAAAGGAGAAGACTAAAAGTAAAGGATAAAAAGGAGTAGGAAAGGAAACAAATGGAAAGGAAAAGGAAAGAGAACCTTATTTTCTGGCTACCAAAAAGAATTGAAAAACTCTTAGAGCTACTGGGCCTGTTCATCACTTTGTATGCTGTCAAAATCTTTGATGTTACCGACTCGTGATGTCGCAGGCTATGAAAAATGCTTAGCTCAATTTAAGCCTCTCACAAAAAAGGGCTAACAACTGTAATTAAATCATTAAATTCTTGTCTACGCTTCACAGAGCATAGAGAAAATTAACTTCCCACCAACCTCATTTTCTACTTGAACATGAAATAATGATTTTTTTTTTTCTCAAGCTCATATAATTACAAAGCTAACATCTGATAGAGTCAGCATCCAGGGGGGATTATCACATGCATGAGTATTAGACCTCATTACCAGCTTGACTGCAAAATTATTACATCTTGTAATTGGATGGCGAGATTTATACACAGATTGGCCGGGTTTCTGTAAGATTGTAATTACAAGCTTCATTGGTTTGCTACTTATCGGAACTTCACAGAGAAAACAACTGGTAAAATGAAATGAGCATTTCATTAACCTATCGCCTTATCAGGGGAAAAACCTGTGTAACGTTCATGTATGCATTAACATAAATAGGATCATTCATTCTGCCGCCAGATAGCCTGGGCTGGAGGTTTTTGTTTTGTTTTTTTTGTTTTTTTCCCAGGCAATGAGGGTGGAGGGTGGAGGGAAAGAGGATGACGGTGGTGCAGGTTTGATTGCAGAATGGGTAGGAGGGGGTAAGATGGGTGGCAATATTCATTCCTTTTCAGAGTTTATTTAACCTTCATAATCCTGTGATGAAGGAAGATGGGGGAACGAGGGGACACAGAGGGAAAGAGGGGGAAGAGGTGGGAGTGCATGAGGAGAGGAGGAGGGCTGCAGACAGTGAGGGTCGAAGGAAAAAAAATAATAATAAATTAGTTGCCTAACGTTACAAGGGATGAACTCAATATATCTATTACTTAAAGTCTAACTGACTGTGAAAGTGCTCATTTCACGAGAGACGAGGCAGTGAGCTGGCGGGTACACATGGGGCTCCAAGTTGACTGCCCCCCACCCCCTTCTCTCTTTCTCTCTCTTTCTCTCTCGCTCTCTTTTTTCACCCCACCCCCACCCCCCACCCAGCTTTGATGTTTCCCCTTTCACTGTTAACAAACTCTGGCCGTGTTCCCCTCCTGCTCAAACACAACGGCAGGTGCAGATTGGATGCCCACATAAATAACCTCCTCACACAATGACACCAGGGGATCGATCTAGATTTTGATGGGTGCTGTTGCTCATACAAAAGGAGTGAGTGTCGGACCATGTGTGCATGTGTGTTAGCGTGCATTAAGATGGGGAGGGGGGCAAGCTGAAAACAAATGGGATGATGTGGGATGAGACAGAAGGAAAGAAGGTGGAAAAGGGGGTCACAAGAGTGATAGAGGAATGAAGGGGAGGAGGAGTGGGGTGTAAAATGGTTCAATTACAAGCCGAACACTATTTCTCTCTTCTTAACAAGAGATTTCATGGTGTGGGCCAATGTTTGGCTGAAACAGCTGAGTGCCACTAATGCTGACGCATTACACTCTGCCAGATCAGCTGGTCCCTTCAGAGATGGGCGACAGTTGTTTGAACTTCATTGCCCAGATTGGATTCTTCTCCATCTGGGATCAATGATGCTTCAGTATGGGAGCAATGTAAAGAGCAGTGTTCCAACCTGCCACTCACACCTAGTAACACCAATGGTGCTCTTGAAATACAAGAGTGTGCCCTTGTTCCTTTAAGGGCTTTTTGATTTGCCCTTGTGTAGATTAACTTTACCCCAATACATCCAGTCTACTGCTGCTTTATTTGCTGTTAGTAGATTGATTTGTTTGGATACTTATTTTACAGCAACCTATTTGTAAAACAAAACTAGTTTTCTCGTAAAATAAGAAAAAAATTATTAAATTATATTTGAATTATGTTAAAATTCATGATGAATTTTCTAGACTGAATTGATAATAGTTGTACTGGGTAAGTATGGTATTGGTGACAGAGGGAAAGTTAAATGCAACATGAATCATAGCTGAAGTTATTATATATTATCTATATCATATTCAGTTTTATTGCTTTAAAAGCACAGAAATATTGAGATTAAGTGCTGATTTTGCCATTACAGTTAGCTCTATCATTTCTGTATTTTTTTTAATCTGTTCTTGATTAGAATGTTCAGAATGGCTGCAATCTGGAAAATAAAAACACAGCAATATGTTTCATGATGTTAGCTGTTTTTCAATTTTGTGATTTGTACAACTCTTTTTGTTTGGATCAACCATAGCAAAACACTCTCTTCATCTTAAGTGTAGTATCAATTTTTTCTATGGATTTCAGTTCAGAATCTCACACATGTATGGATATTTGTATGGATATTTAGACCTGATCTCATTCACCATGTCAACAAGAGTTGGCACAACAAAATAAAACAGTGAAATGCAGATCCAGAAAACAATACAGCATCTAATGTTGTTTTTCACAATACATTTACAATATTCAGTTCAAGGTCATATTATGTCTGTCTTCAGAATAAAAAATTAACTTGATATGGATTGAGGAGTAACAATAAATCATTAAAAAAATAATAACAGTTGATGAAGGACACATCAACATTGGGCATCATAGTAATTTATATTGCGTATTATGTTTTCATTATATAATGGGTAACAATGATGAAGCTTCTCTTTTGGCTAATGCTTTTTGCTCTGAATGACATATTAGAAATTACTTATTGTGGTAAATAAAATAGGCAACAAATACATGCATCAAATTGTTGAGTCAGTTTGTCTCCATCTTTTTACTCTATGAGGAACTTTATCTGAATTACAGAAAACAGTGTATTGAGTATAATCAGATATGTCAATCAAAGGTCGTACTCTCTGGGGCACTCAATCTGATTCTTTTTTTAGCTCATGCCGAGGTATGTCATGGTTGTCTACACATAGAAAAAAAGGCTTCCATGTAGTTTGTCCCTGCTCAGCTGCATTGGAAAGATCTAATCTATGTCACAAAGAGCTAATCTAATACATCAGGAGCATGTCAAACCCTTTGAAACCTGTTTTTTTTTTTTTTTTTTTGGGGTGGTTGCCCTCTAACACAATCTCCCCTTCCTAGATCACTGTGTCTTTAACTCATTACTGCATAAGTGAATTTGGCAGAGTACTGTTTTCATCTGTGACCCCATAACACCCAAGGCTAGAGGGTGGGAGCCTCTACTCAGGAGTCAAGATGACATCAATAATTTTGGATTTGAATAGTACAGGCATCAAAGACAATACACTGTGACAAATGTTGGTCTGGAGAAAGTCATCCATTGAAGTATAGCTAAACCACAAAAGCATCTCAATCTTGTTTTTTTTCTGTAGTTCTTTTAGGCTTGTGTGTTTGCAACCAATTAAACACTCCAGGAAGTTATACCCCAGAGCAGCTAAAACACTCAGTGATCAAGGTGATTGCAGTTAAGAGTGAGAGGCCGAGGCATCCTGGGGAGCCATGTCCAGTCACATAAAAACAGCAGGTTTCAATAACTATGAATAGTTAGTAAAAAGGTTCACAGAAGCTAAAAGCAACACAAAATGGTAACAGATGAAAGAAGCTGCCTCATTAAAATTCCATTTGTCATGCTCTCTGTTGATCATTTTATCTATACGTCTGTCCTTTACACCACTATCAAAGTGTACAATTTCAAAATACTTCAGTGAACAAAAATGTTTTTCCCCAAGAAGGCCCTTCCTTAAAATTCAATTAACTCTGCTGATAAATAAACGTGGGAATTGTATCATCTGAAAGTGGATTTGCATGCTCCCATTTTTTCTACCGTTTCTGAGGAAGCAAATAAACATCTGAAATGAGAGGCTACATCTTATGAATATTTCTAAGCTAATGTTTCAAACCAATGTTTGAGTCTCTCTCATTCAGATTTAGCATAACATTTTATGTGGGACAAAAAGGAGACTTTGATAAAGCTGTTCTCTTTGTCCAACGTCTTTTTGTACATCTCATGCGTTTACTTAACTTTGCATACATCTGCAACTGAATTGTGCAGATATGCACACACAGCATAGACCAAGACTCTGTAGCTTACAGCATGTTAGCTCGCAAGACTTCAGTTGATCATTCAAGGAGACATTAAATACTATGTAATGAAATTAGTTTGAGAATTGCCAAAATGGTTAATTAACTTCTGTAGCCATAACTATTGTTATCAAATGTGTGCTGACTTGTACGGTATTTTTTAATCCATATTCAACAAGTCTCAAAGTGCTTGTACTCAAATTAAAATGACAATGTTTCTTGAAATTAGGAAATTGGGAAACCCTTTTTTATTAACTCAGTGCTGAAGTCGTCCTTGAGGACATGCACTGTAGTTTCAAATAGCTTTATCCCATTTGAAAAAAATTAATATATTTTATAGGCAAAAATTCTTTCATTAATTCTTAATCCTAATCCTTTTCAGTCAATACTGCAATGAAATAAACAGCTGAATGCAGTTAAATCCTTTCAAAGACTAGTAAATGCTGTACCCCCCCACCGCCCACTGCACGCCTCTGCCTCTCTCTCCTTGGCTAGCCATGGCTATTCATTAGCTCCAACCCCTATGGCAATGAGAGTCTTTAACCTCCATTAGATCTAATGTTGATATGTTTCCCCAGCAAAGAGCCAAAACAATTAACACCCCTTCTCACATTTCTCTCCCTTTGGCCCCTAACCACATCAAAATCTAGGCCCACCCGTTCATTACCCATGCCTGAGAATGCCCTTGGGTAGGAAAAAAGTCAGCTCCTTGGCTGTTGTCTATTGTATGGTATGCATTTGGGAGCCAGAAGTAGTTAAAAGAACCATGTCAAAATTAATGAAGTGCTGTTTTTCTCTTACAACTTTGCCTCAACATGGGTAGCAAGTGGCACCTCTTTGGATGAGCTACTTCTTAGTTATACTTAATAGTAACAAGGTGTTCAGTCACGTCGAAATGTATTTATGATAGCCCTGATCAGTAACAGTGCTGCTAGTGAAGTGTGCTGCAGAGGTCAGCAATGCAGGTCAGTGTACTTCACCGAGTGTCTTCAGTGCTTCTACCTGATCCATTTTCTCCTGGAAATAACCAATTTGCCAGTTATAGAAAAAGCATTGAAAAAAATGCAATACAACCCGTGTAGTTTTTCCTTCAATGAAATGAAGGCAGATCGCCACATTAATATATTGATATTCCATGTCTCAAAATGTTATCTTAATATTACATACAGTGTATATCTTAAAAATCTTTCAAGGTATACCTTGTTTTAGTTTCAAAATAGTTGAAGTAAATAAAACCTTGTTCATGCTTTTTTATGAGTGCATCTTGATGCTGACTGAACCTCTTTATAACATGAGATTTTGGTCCACCACTGAAAATGACAGTAGTGATCCTACAGGGCCTATTTACTGTGTGAATATGGAACTGAAAGAATCATCTTTCATTAATTTAAAGAGAAAATCAGCTTTTGACAAAAGATAAACTTGTGTAACATGAGATTAACCTCTGTCTCTATTGTTAAAATTCTTCCTGTGTGCTTCACTTTCTGCAAAAGAAATTAGTGATTAAGTAACAAGGTTGGTGATTACAGGAAGAAATGATGGCTCAGATCGCAGGTTTATTGGTCATTCAAAAACAAATATGATTTTTACATTTAAATACATACAAAAATTTAGAGAACTGTTTTACACGTACAATTGCAGATATGTTTTGAGCATCATGCACGGGGTTAAAGAGAATCCAACTGATACAGAAAAGAGAACAGTGCATGAAGCTGAATGCATGTCTATTTCAAGCCTCCTGGGCTTTAACATTCTCTCCAGCCCAGGAGAGTGATGTCCTGACATTCTAGCACTGCAAAGGGAGGACTAGAGTCATTTGAAGTCAAGTTCTTAATTACCTTTCATAATTTAGGATTCAACAGGTACGGTACTGGAGAAAACTGTACCTTAAAATTTAGCAACAATTCCAGCTCAGAAGCTCTTTGTCATGTCAAAACTGTTGAATCCCACATATCCAAGTGTTTAGCTGTCAAAACATTTTGACCTTCTAACACTTAGAATAGACCTCTTTTATTATCCAGGAAATTCCTAGTTTCCTTACCTATAGGTGTGGTGCAGTTGTCGTTGTATCAAATGTCTCACAGTAACACCAGTGGTTCTTGAACTCTAAGCGGCAGCTAAATAGTTCAGTTACTGTGTCGCAGTTCAGGGAGTACATATGAGAGATCGTTCTGGTTTGAGTGCGCAGCATTTAAGGAAAGAGGTCTAACAGTTGTGATCTGTTGTTATTATTGATATTCATCTAATCTCTCTTTAGAGGGGAAAGGAGTTTTGTTTTCAACACTTAATTTGATAATCTGTGAGAAAAGTACAAAAGAGACATTCTGCAGATTCTTAACCTTTTCTCAGCTCTGGCACTCCCAGAGGCAGGAAAGGAGTATCTTTCACCACAGTTATTAGTTCACAGAGACACCCTTGACCTCTGCGGTAGCAGCCAACATTCAACATAACTGATGTTATTGTAATGCAGGTTCAGTCTATTTGACTGCTATTAGAGTCATTTAGGTCTATGTGTTGGCATAGCTGCTTGAGGCCAAATTCAAGGAGACATTTAAACTGTATTAAGTTAAGGCATTACACAGCAATGAGACCAGACTCACATTTCAGTTTAAAAATAATTACTGTACACACACACAAATGTGTTTTTTTCTGAAAATTTTGCTGAAAATATTCAATATAGCTTTGAGTAAAATAAGTGTACTGTAATTAAAGAGAAATTATAGTAATTTTTACAAAACAACATTTTGATTGTTTATGAAAAGAAATTTTGACAACAAACCTAAAATAAAAAATCTAGAATTTTAAAAGCATTACTGTCATACCTGCTGCTTGAAATTGTTTTGAATGTGACTGATTTGTAGTTTATGGTACGGGTGAACTTATTAATTGTTTCATTCTATAAACTGAAGGCTTTATCAAAGAAAATGTGCATAAGTAATGAGTTTATTCTCCAACAGTAACCCAGAACAGTTCTGCTCATATTTCTGATTTCATTATAAGCTCAAACAGACTGCCGACAGAGACTGGGGCTTCGTTGTCTTTTGATATCTTTATTTTCTATTCTGTCTGTGACCATTTGTGTTGATGTAGCTGAGCTTACAAGTCATTTAACAGTAATACACACAGCAATAACTCATAAACAATATTGACACGTGGCTACAGCCTTCTGCTGAAGGCAGGAATCATGAAAATAATATCTGTTGGTGACAGAAAATTTTGAAATGCGGAACGCATGCGCTAAAATAAAAGAATGTACCCACTGCTGAGTGACTTATTATAATGAGGTCGTTAGGGCATAACGGCTTATGAAGAGCCTCCTGTAGATTTACATGATAAAATATGAGCAGCCCGAGGATTTACAAAGGGAGAAAGTATTCAGAAATCGTTAAGTTATGGCTCGTGTAAATGCGCGCATGTGCATTCGTGCGCGTCCTAAAGCTATTGATACAGATGGTGAAAGCCCATCTGTTTCAAGGAAATACATTAGAAGGTGGTCGTGTTGTGGATTAGTTTTAGAGACGCGTGAACGGCAAGGGGATCAGAACAAAGTTTCTCTCTCTCTCTCTCTCTCTCTCTCTCTCTCTCTCTCTCTCTCTCTCTCTCTCTCTCTCTCTCTCTCTCTCTCTCTCTCTCTCTCTCTCTCTCTCTCTCTCTCTCCCTGTCTTTCTCTTTCAATACCTAATAAATCAGCTGATGATGTCACCCACTTGACACATTGATAATTTTATGAAAAAAAAATGTCTCCAGGCGAAAAAAAACAAACAATAATCATTATACATCAATAATTATGAAAGTTCTTAATTTTATTAAATCTTCTTGCGATTTTAGTCGTGGCCAAGTTAAATTTATCAGTTAATTATTTCTTATTCTTTTTTTCCCCCGCTAATGTTAATTTCTATTTAAAGATATTTCCTGTCTCTTTGCTGCCGGACCCCCCTCCACCAGCCCTCTATAACCATCATATTTAGCCTCCTGCACACATTTCCAGCAGGTTATCACAACTGCCATTCCTCCCCTCCTTTCTGATGTGTTACCCAGATTACCATCAGTGCCCCTCAGATATTTTTAACAGATCCTCGGCGCTCGGCAATATCCACTCGGAGCCATCTGGTGCAGATCACAATCTAGTCTACTGACTTCGTGGGCTTCAGTCGTTAAGGCATTAAATCTATATCTACGAAATGCCCTCCGTTGACTCGGAAGGTGGGTGATATAAGAATCAAAATAAAATCAAAATAGAACTGTTAAAACATGAATAGCCCCCTCTCGTGAGCCAGAAGTCTGTGACAGGTGGACAGCTATAGGAAAGTAGAGGTTAAAGTCCAACCGTTTTTCTTTTTCTCAGCTGGAAATTGGATGAGTGGTTCTAGAAGGACATGACAGAAAGCTCCAGCATCTGATTTTTATTCAGGTATCATGTATTTGGGAGGGTGTTTTTTTAAAACACAATAAAACAATAATAATTTATGAAAATATAATTGTCTGTACTTTTCGAGGATTTAAAAGTCACCAGAAACATCTTGTACTCTTGAACAGTATTTTGCTTAATGTGCTCAAAGTGAGGACGCTTCTTTTAAATTAAATTATGGGCTCAAAATTTGCATGGACAAAACATTTGTGGTACGTGCTTGACTTCGTGGCAAGCTTGGCTTCTCGTCCTCCTCATTCCTCTTCACTTAAAATAAAACGTAAAGTAGCTTTGATGTTGCAATCTGGTTTCACACACACACACACACGCACGCACGCATAGACACACACACACACACACATACACACATCACATGCACGCACACACACACGCACGCACACATACAGGCACGGACAGAGACGCGCGCGTGCACAGATGCAAATCAGGATAGAAAAAAATAAGGATAGAAAAAATTTAGATGATTAAACATTTATGAAGAAATCAAAGGAAGTCAAAACAGAAGTCAATAAAAACATACATAATTAATACATTATAAAAAGATATTTTCATGGTTTTTCATTATTACATTTACATTTACAGGAAAAGGGTCTTGAAATTTGCATTTCGTTCCTTAAAGTTCTGTCACAGCTACATGACTGAAATATAATTCCTTATTTATTAGCTATTTAATGAAATACATTTTTGTTTACCCATATTAACACAAACAGTGTATATTGATTTGACAAACACGTGTTGAAAAAAAACCATAATTATCACGATAGTCTAAAAAATTTAAACATGTAGATCAAAACTTTCAAAGTAAATTTGTCAGTAAAAGCACCACATGGCCACGATACCAAATTCTAATTTGTTGCATTTCCCTATGATTACTATTTAAATCTATTAAAAATAAGTTGCTTCTTGTGACGGGTTTACTTCCCCCTGTGTCGGACAGCTGTAAAATCGTGTAGACAGGTTGTCATACAACAATCAAAGTCTTCGGTGAATGGACTCTAATGCTTGAACATTTAACATACAATAAGTCCAAACACTGAGGGAGAGAGTCGGGGAGACAGGGAGAGAAAGGGAGAGAGCGAGGGGAAGTGAGAGAGAGGCCCCAGCCAATGTGATCACTCCATATTCACATTATCCACATTGCTCTGAACGAGGAGGAGCTTACAGGCTCAAGTAGGGGATGCCAATCAAAGCATCAACTTCAAATTGTATCTGAGAGATCAGCCTGGAGACCTCAGGGCCAGGCTCGTCAGTCGGAGCTCAATTGTTGATCAGATCGCATCCAGCGGACTTTGCCCAAGAAAAGAGAGGAAGCAGAGATTTAAGTGCGGGTTGTTTTGACTGCAAACCATTGAATGTCTGTTGTAACACTGACTTTGGCTTAAAAGTCTTCCCTTTTACTCCTCCTGGTTCTTTTTTTTTTTTTTTTTTTTTTTTTTTTTTTTTTTTTTTTTTACTTTCGCACACACATTCTTGTACGCACAGTCTTGTCGGACGAGTATAACAGCGCGACAGTTCGTCGGTGGAGATGTCTTTCCCCCAACTAGGCTACCCGCAGTATCTAAGTGCCTCCCAGGCGGTGTACGGGAGCGAGAGAGCCGGGGTGCTTTCGCCTTCATCCCGCGGAGGGAGCAACGAAATCGGTGGAAGTCCGTCCGCCACCGCAGCGGCGGTCACGTCAGTATTGGGCATGTACGCCAACCCGTACGCGCACAACTACAGCGCTTTTTTACCGTATACCAGCGCGGACTTGGCGCTTTTCTCACAAATGGTAAGAATAGTGTTTTTTTTTTTGTTTCTGCTTGGGGGTGCAATAACGATTGTTTACTCGCCGCTGTCTGTAGAAAAAAAAATTTGAAAGACTGGGAAAATGGCAACAAATAGAAATTAAAACGTAGGCCAATGGATATTTAGGTGTTTTTGTTAAATATCAATCGCGAAAAATGTGTTACTTATTTGCTGGGGTTTTCACTCAGCAGTGCCATGTTTGGCAGAGTTACAACTGAGAAAAGTTTGGCATGCGGCTACAAACAACAATTGGACCCGAATGATTTATTTGCCCGTAAAAAAAGCATGTAAACAAAAAAATATAATTGACACTAGTCATACGGCTATTAAGTCTTATTCGATTAAATTATCTATTTTCACGGAAATAAAAAATGCAATAGATCTGCGATTCAGCGTGAATAAGATTTGAATCCTTTCTCATCTTATTTTTCCTCGATTAAAAAAAACAACATATTTATGCCAGTAACTTTGTTTCAGAAATATACAACCATGTGATTAATCGTGTCGGCTTGGATTTGTCACCCTTCTGTCGTGGGTGAATGCCTTGTGGATTTGAGCAATATTTCTATAAAGAATTGTCAGATAGCGTATTTGTTATACTAAAATAGGTCTGGTGATAATAATTGACACGTATTGTTTTAATGTTGGTACTGACTTTTACCCTGAAGCCACAAAAAAAGAGCAATTATCCAACTCCAACCAGCATGCATAGCCCGCACGGATCGATGTGTGTTAAAGTGTTTGGGTTGTTTTTTTTTTCCAGAGCAGACATTCGTGAGGCAGGTGATTAAAATCGGCACAAACTAGGCCCGAGTTTGGCTGTCTGGGAAAATGCCCTAACTTGGACCTCCAAATTGTACTTTGACACTTTTAAGGAGTGTGGAGGCGAGTTTGACAAGTTCATGTGAAAGTTGACAAACTACATGCCACATATGCATTAGGATTGAGGCTGTGAACTTTTTTTCTCATCCTGTTGACTTCGCGCTTTCCGCTATTCGCTTAGGAAAAAAGTCGCAAAATGCACCTGACTTTGAGTGTAATTTTATAGCATGCGGTAATTTGCAGTCTTATTTATGGAAAGCTGAGAGTCAGGTGCAGCTGCTGCGCTGATGTTTTCAAAAGAGGTCACTCTCACTTGTTTGGACTGTAAATAATGTAAGCTACATAATGAAAACTCTTAAATAATAATAATCATAATAATAAATAATCAATCGCGCTTTCTTAGCGTCCTGCTGTTATAAAACGTCACCATTTATTTTGAAGGGATCCCAGTATGAGCTGAAGGACAGTCCCGGTGTCCACCCAGCCAGCTTCGCAGCGCACACGTCTCCGGCCTTCTATCCATACGGCCAGTTCCAGTACGGGGACCCGGCCAGGCCGAAGAACGCCACCCGGGAGAGCACCAGCACCCTGAAAGCCTGGCTCAACGAGCACAGGAAGAATCCGTATCCCACCAAGGGGGAGAAAATCATGCTGGCCATCATCACCAAAATGACACTGACTCAGGTCTCCACTTGGTTCGCCAACGCCAGGAGGAGACTCAAGAAGGAGAACAAGGTGACCTGGGGGAGCAGGAGCAAAGACGAAGAGGACGGGAACTTATTCGGCAGCGGGGACGAGGCGGAGAAAAACGAAGACGAGGAGGAGATCGATTTGGAGAGCATAGATATAGACAAAATCGACGACAACGACGGGGATCAAAGTAACGAGGACGATGACGATAAGTCGACGGAGGGGAGCAGGGATCACAGGGGGGGTGTCAGCGTGAGCGGAGAGTTAGACAGCCTGGAGAGAAGACGGACTTTCGCTCTGCAGGCCCATGAGGCCTTTGAGAAATCAAAAAGCACAATTCAAGTTCACCCAGGGAGTAAAGAGAGCTCGGACGGCAACAACAACAACACCACCAGAGTTTTGTCCCCGGACAGACCCGGTTTTCCCCTGCCGTCTAACAACAAACCTAAAATCTGGTCTTTAGCAGAAACTGCTACCAGTCCCGACAGCTCATCTCAGAAACCCACGTCCCCTTGCGCCCCGACGGCCACCACTCACTCATCAGCTCCCCACCACCAGATCCAGACGCATCCGGCCTTCCTCCCCAGCCACGGACTGTACACATGTCAGATTGGAAAGTTCCACAACTGGACAAACGGAGCTTTCCTGGGTCAGAACTCCTTGCTGAACGTGAGGTCGTTTCTGGGAGTAAACCAGCACCATCATCACCATCATCAACACAACCACCACTTGCCGGCCCAGCAGCAGCAGCAGCAGCAGCAGCAGCAGCAGCAGCAGCCCGCGTCAGTGGTGGTGTCGCCCGCAGCGGCTGCAGCAGCGCTCAGCAACGACAGCAAGGCACCGCCAGAGACGCACAGTCCGAAGCACATAGGTAGGACAACAGTGCACGCGTAAAAAATGTAACTCACACGCTATTATACATGAATCCAATGAATACATTTTAGCAAAAGAATATGCCAAGATGCGTTTGCTCAAAAGTGTTTTTTTTTTTTGGTTATTTCCCATTCAGACCATGAAAACGGTGTAAGGTCTGATTCACCTCCAACACAGACCTTGAAGTCTTCCTTTCGACCCATCCATGACAGGTGAGACCAGTTCTTCATGTTCTGCTTCCCATGACTGTTTGAAACATATGCCAGCATCACATTGAGTCATCAGTGAAGAGTGTATTAATGATTGCATTAAAATATACGGACGTTATTTTCCAAGGAATATTAATGACAGCAGTAATTAAAATAAGATAAATTAAGCGTGGACATAAGAGTGAGGATTATAATTTTAATTTCTGAAATTATACAACAGGAAAATATGAATATAGCTAACTAACATTCCAGTGGAGCGAATCAATCTTATTTTTCTGCTGGATTTTTTGTTAGATTTTTCTAAATAAAAGCAAAATATTAAAGTTAGAAAAAAAATAAATAAACAGAGATAAATAAAACACAGTTTGTTTTGTGGGTGACAGAGGTCTTGACTCCCATCCCACACCCCCTTTAATTCGTCCCCTCTGGGGAGAGGGTTGCTACTTATCAAGTCACCGAGTAAAACGGGCTCAGTCTGGGCGGTGTGCTTTCCCTAAAGACCCCTGGGAGACTCGGAGCCCAGGGGAGCGCTCTCACAGAAAGAGGGAGGGAGGGGGAGTTTACCTTTGTTTCAAGCATTATAAAATAGGCGACGGTGTCTGGCTGAGTGATACAGAAATGTTGTATTTCCACCTGGTAAAATAATTTTGGGATGTAAAATAAATATTTTAATTCAGCATATTATAATTATTATTATTATTGTTGTTGTTGTTGTTGTTTTTGTTTTTGTAAAAAGAAAACAGGGGGACACTGTTTCAAAATAAATCTGCACAGAAATCTGAGATGTATTTTGAAGTCCGCTGTCCAAACACGAAGGGGTATTTATCTACCTTTCTGTATTATCCGTTATCCAGATCCTCTCTCCTTTCCAGCGCCAGGAGTCCACAAGACGCCACGCAACGGGTCCTCACTGCTCTCTCCTCGGCTTGATCAAGACATTTTTTTCATGCTCAAAAATGAAAAGAAAAATAGAAAAAAGACTTTACACTCCCTGAAAAAGGACAATGAGAACTAATAATGCAGCGTAGCATTCTGTCGGTACAGAACAAATGGCGTAATTTGGTAATATCCTGTGGATGGATGGATTACTTCCTCTATTGTTGTGTAGCCTATAATCGCGCCTATAATGTTACTCTCCCTCTATCCAGTTTGCCCAGATAGACTGGGACATTTTGGTAGTCTTTTTACTTTATTATTGTTATTATTATTAATAATAATATTATTATTGTTTTTTTCCTCTATCTTGTGTTTTTGGTGTCTTTTCTTTAGTGTAAATACCAAGTGATTTAAATTTGTAAATATGAAGCGTTGAAGGAATTTGTCCAGATCGTATATTTTGCCTAATAAACTAAATGAAATTATAGAGAAAACCCAAGAGAATCTTCAGCCTACATTTCTTTTTTATACACATAATAATAATAATAATAATAATAATAATAATAATAATAATAATAATAATAATAATAATAATAATAATAATAATAATAATGTAAAACTAGAAATTATTATTTAGGCTTTGGTGAATAATAATTATTACTGTTGTTTTTTCAAAAACAAGCCCTACAGTAATTCAGATTTCAAGAAGCTAGGGGATGAGAGAAAAAAATATATTGGCAGTGTGCATGCAAGCTTAATTTTATTCAAGTTAGGAAAGAAAGCAGCGTGGATGTATTGAGGTGCTAATAAGTGTCCAGATGGTTACTGGTGACAGAAAATGGACAGGAGCAGCTGGGAAGGTCATTAAGTAATAATATGGGAACGCCCTCTCCAAACAAAATCAAATGGTTAAAATCTAATCTGTCAGAGAGAGAAGTCGATTCAAAGATAAATTATTAATATTTTCTGGGTTTTTGTTGATTTTTTTAGGGGGAGGGAGGAGCCAGTTGACATTCTCGGCCGTGTGGAGCAGGGTCAGTATTTGAGGTCCTGTCTGTTCCGAGGCTGATAGTCATCATTACCCTATAAAAGCAGCTTCTTTGCTCCTCAATCGTTGACCAAAAATAAATATTGATTTACCACAAAAGCCTAATGGGGTTTAACATAGTAAAAGGAAAGGCCAATAATTAGGTTGGTGGAGGTGGGGGTCATTGCATTTGAGTTTTTTTCCTTGACGGTAAGTAAAAAAAAGAGTGACCCCCCCCCCCCCCACACACACATATGTATCTATACTATATCTATATACATATAGATATAGATATAGATATATATGTGTTGTTTAACTAGATTTCATTGTTTAACTATAATTAGAGAAGAGTCTCGTTGATTTAGTTCGGGCCTTGGAAATGACAGTAAGCTGTGAAGTGAGATGTTCCAGAGGGCGAATTATTTGAATAGCCTGAACCTGTGGATGACTTATGGACGTCTACCGTATTTTGCAATATCACAGCGACCTCTATAGGCGAGTCATATGTCGTCTGAGCTCGACACAGCTCTCCTGAAGAGTCATAAATCACATTGAAACACTTACAGGCTATGAAGGGGATTATTACACATAAAGCTCAGTAATTTACAGTTTGATTTAAACCACGTTCACCTACATGTACCATCCTTATACACATTCTAGACGATATATAAAACTTGAAAATACAAAACTAGAAATAGATTATTTAGGCTTTGGTGAATATGACACCTCTGCTTTCATATAAACTTGATAATATAGGAAAAAAAATATTGTTCGTTTAGGATTAAATTGATTTTACATTTTTCGATATCTAATTACAGTATTATTGTTTGGTTTAAATGTTGAACAGACCGTATAGCCTCCAAATCAAGTAATTAATAATTACACAAGTCTAACACATTACAGCAAAGGTGCAAAAGGCCAAAAGCGATTTATTTTTCTTTCCCCTTCTCTTTTTAAACGCTTGGTAAACGTTGACTAGACCATATCTGTGTGACGTGGGCGGTGGGGGGGTGGGCGTCTTCAAGCATAAATATGTCACTTAAATGGCCACTGGCTTCACAGTCACGCAGTGGAGGAAAAATTAACAAAGGTTACTGAAGGTTTTGTTAACCGGAGCGGGGTCATTTTGCCTTAACCAGTTCACCTACATTACAAGAGCGTCATAAAATGCAGTTAAAACAGAAACTTAACTTACACTGCAATGAGTTTACGTCATAAGACTAAAAAGTGTTAATTCAAGAACACCCGGAAAAAAGGAGTTCTAATTAGAGTCAGCACCAGCAGGAACTGAGCGTTCATTTTTATTCCTTTCTTCACTGTTTGTTTGTATTTTAACACCAACTGATAAAGGTGAAAGGAGAAAGTATAGCATAGTTTATTTCTCCACGTGAAGTCCGAACAGACACTTGTCTGTTTATCCTATAGGAAAAACAAACAAACAAACAAACAAACAAACAAACAAAAAAACCTGCCTAGCGATGGTGAGTCTAATATTGCGATGGAAAAAGGCAGGTGTGTAATTTTCATATTCCCCTCCTTCCCTCCTCCCTTTGCAAATGACATCCTCTCTTGAGCTGGCTTTTGGGGCTAAAATTAAATAACCTCTCATTTACTTTCTTTGTACTGAAACAGCATGAGGTTAGCGCAAAGGCGTTAGCTGCAGGCCATAATATTGTGTTGCCATAATCTATACAAAATTATTCATTTAGTAAGTGGATGTACAGTGGATTGTCTAAAGGGTAATGAGCAGAGTTGGAGCTGATAATTAGGCTGTCAGTTGCAGCCATTTCTTCCCTACGTGCCATGGGCCATGATGCAGGGAGGGGGACAGCAAATGAAGACCATGAAATTAAAACAAACGAAGAATAGATAAGATGAATTAAAGGTAAAGAGCTAAGGAGTAATGCTCTTCGGGATTACAAATGTAAATATTTAATATTGTCTCTTTAAATACTGAGCCCATTGTCATATATGTTAAAAATGCTTATATTATGGTAATTGCACCGTAATGCTATAGATATAATATAATTCAAATTTAAAAAATTAGCTAAGCTGAAAGAAAAAAGAAAGACAGAAAAAAAAGAAAGAAAGACAAAGAAAGAATGTAAAATAATCATCAGCTATTTGCAGCAACCTTTAAAAGGCTTTAAGTTTTGCAAAACCTAGAGAACATTTTTTTTATTTTCATCTGAGCAATAAATGCTAATAACTTCTCAGGAGATATGTAAATTGTGGCTCATGCAAAGACAATAAATTGTTGACCCTAAAACAATTTAGCATTCCGTTGCAGACTCTGGCCCCCCCATATTACCACAGTCTTTTGTTGGTGAACAAGAACCATCTCCCCCTCTGCAACAGAGACGTGTCACACTGTGGCAATCCATTCATTTTAGTGGTGAACTATGTGTTGTGACTGTGTGTGTGTGTGTGTGTGTGTGTGTCTTTGTGTCTGTGTGTATGCATGTTAGTGAAAGCGACAGTGAGGGAGAAAAAAGTGTCTGCATGGAGAGGAAAGTTTATCACTGTCTTGTCTTTTTTGACAGAAGCAGGATATTCTTACAACAGATTCGACCCCGTGTAGTCCAACAACACAAATGTCTCTGCTTCTCCCTTTTCTTTCACCCTCCTCTTGTAACCTCCACTCCCCTTCAACATCTCTGTTGTCTTTTCTCAAAGATGCTCACACATATCTGTGCCCCTCTAATCCATTTATCTAGTCTCATGTGTGCAGCGCTGGTCGGACAACGACACAAAAGCTGTCCCCTGGCCCCGGCCCCATCTCGGGGAAATACACAACAACGAGGAACAACAAGTCACTGGAGCCTGCAAGCAGCAGCCACTGCAGGGCCACCATCGAACCCTGCCATGTTTAGCTGACTACTTTCCTCCTGCTCCTTGTTTCAGTGACACAATGGCAGTGAAAGGGACGGATGTCTTGGTCACAGGCTTTTCATTCACTGAGCGATAGGCTGTGATAGGAGTGATTCTTGCACAGGAAGAGGTTAGAGGATTCGGTTGGAAAAAGGGAAAATGGAGGGAGGGAGGATGGCTCCCGGCACGGCTACATTCAAACACAAATAATAACAGTTCTGGTACTTGCCTGACAACAGGCTGCCTGACTGACTCGCTCCTCGTTCAGCAACAACTCACAACAATTCGGCAACTCGTGCAGACACTTGCTGACTCAAAACCCCGGCCTGTGTAACAGATATCCTGTTAAAAGTGTGCTTTCACTCATCTTTGCCTGGTTTTCTTTAATTCTGGCCATGCAAAGCGACATTTTAATGTTTTGATCAGGAAAGAAAGATTTTTTTTTGTTTTTTTAGAAATCAAGGCAGGGACAGCAGTTAAGTAAAGTTTTTCTCTATTTCATTTAAACATTCTTTCGGACTCTGAGGAAAGAACACAGAAAAGCTCTTCCACTTCTCTGCAGTGAGAACAATATGCCTATTTGGATCTAAGTCAAAGAACTGTGCCAAATATTGGGGCACTAATTAGCTGGCCTAATCTAGAAATATTACCCTCAAATCTGATATATCCTAGTTGAATTGCTCTATTTTAAGGAACTTCCACTGAACATGGAGGTTCATTATTATCATCTTGTTTGCAACATGTTTGTTGATCAAAGTTACGTCCATGTATCTGCTGTTGTTTTGAGGGCACTGACAGTCCAATATACACAGTAGTGTTCTAGTGTGTAGTGTTCTTTAGTGTCAGTGCATGCGCGCACACACGCGCGCACACAAACACACACACATACACACACACACACACACACCAATTAAAACAGTTTAAAGAGTTCTCTGGTAGTATTCATACATGAAGCTCCAACTGAACACATGACTATATTTAGACAGGAATGACACATGACCCCCATCCCCACCACCCCACCCACAGACACACTCACAATACCTCTGTTCATTGTCTCTTGCACACAAGACATACATATTCACACACAATGAACACACAGTAGCAAAACCATGCACGTACACACAGCCTGTGTGACGATTCAGAAATATTTTGCCTTAATTATCCTTCAGTATGGATCATGTTCTTCGAAAAGGACTAGTAATGATGGGGTATTTATACTCATTCATTCTCTCAATGTAATTATAGACTACTCAAAATTGTTTTTTTGTTTTTTTACAGTTGGCATGTGTTTGGAGACACAAATTAGACAGACAGCACTAGTTGTTGAGATCCCTTTGAAGTGAATCCCCTCCCCTATCACGACGTGATGGAAAGTTTTACTCTCTACGATGCTTTTCTTTTCTAGCAGAAACTTTGCTTCCTGCTTCTTGACGAACACAGTTTCTTCAATGCGGATTTAGCATCAGTTCAGCTTGACATTATATATGCTGCACCAATCTGTTCACGATTACTGTTTTTATTGCCTCAAAAATTAGAGCAATAAGAAAAGGGAAATGTTAAGTGCACCACTGTTTACATTCCAGTGCGATGCCAAGCCAGCAGAGGTATCATGACAGAGGTTTAGCCAACACTTTGAAGACAGTTGTGGGTAAAAGAGTGTGTCTCTGTATGTGTGTATGTGTGCATTTTTAATAATAAAATGCAGGTTGACATGGCAGAGAAACCAAAGGCTTTGTGCCCCCTTTCTCGCCCCCTTTCTCTCCCTGCAATGATATTGCTACAGCAACAGATAATAAAGTCTGATTTTCCTGCCGTCTTTTCTGATGTGATGCCATTGTGGTTTGGGTTAATTCCAGGGGGCTGTACAAAGGGAAGCACAGCCATCTGAAGTGTCATACTGCAGCTGTGGCTGAAGCACAGGAATTTCCATTTAGGAGAGGATGCTGCTCTCTCTCTCCTCTCTTTCTGTTTGTCCTTCAATGAAGGCTTACAGCACATGTGCAGTGCAGAAGGTGATATCAAATGCCACTCACCATCATTGGCTATGTTAACATTGAATGTTTTCTCTGTGTCCAGCTCTCTTTTTCTGCAAGGAACAATTTTTTGTTATTTGTTGTTGTTGTTGTAATGTTTTTAATAATGGTTTAATGTTTTAATAATAATAATAATAATAATAATAATAATAATAATAATAATAATAATAATAATAATTATTATTATTATTATTATTATTATTATTATTATTAATAATAATAATAATAATAATAGTAATGATAATAACAATTATAATAGAATACTAATTAGTATTAATTAATTACTGCTATTATTATTATTGTTATTATTATATTACATTATTATTATTATTATTATTATTATTATTATTAATTTTAT
The DNA here is from genome assembly GCA_013358685.1 of Antennarius maculatus. Taxonomy (NCBI): domain Eukaryota; kingdom Metazoa; phylum Chordata; class Actinopteri; order Lophiiformes; family Antennariidae; genus Antennarius; species Antennarius maculatus. Next base: position 10,612,504 of record CM023615.1, read on the forward strand.
GTTTACAATAAAAGCCCAAATAAGTCAAAATATAGTCACTGACCTTGACATTATTGTACTGACTTATTCCTCCCACCAATTTATGTTTAAATTACCTTAAACAGCATAAAGAAAAGTTTTCTTTAGTATTTCCAGTCCATTTACCATTCAGCATTTACTGAGTGCACATATTCTGAAGGTGCATGTTTGGGCTACCATTAAATTATCGTCAGAATAAAAGTGCTAAATTAAAAGTTTATCTATTGATATTTGTACCAAATATTTGCTGATAAGATGATTTCTGATCATTTTAACCCTTGTTCAAGTACACACGTGTAAATCTAAATTACTGTCATCAATCAAGACTTGGTCAGAGCGGGTTAGTGATACCGACACCACCTCTCAGCTCAAGTTATCAATAATTTCTACTGAAAGGAAACATAAGATGTATTACACCCCGATACCCTTGCCTAAAGCAAACAATTACAATGTCAGAAGCTGTCACCTAGCCTACAGTAGCCAGTACATCCAATGGTGGATCACCTACCGATGCTGAAACAGAAGAAGAGTAGAACAAGAACACAATGTGTTGGAACTATCACTTCACACTCACGCAAACCTGAACTGTACAGAGTGGACCAGTCAACAACCAGACTAACTTGCAGTGATACTTTTCCCCTTGGCTTGAACTGGAGGCTCTTTCTTCACGCCTGCCGGTCCCCCATAAAGTACCTCATGTAATGTTAACCTAGCCACATGGTGTAGAAGGCTGAGAGTTTCAACAAAAGATAGTTATGTGAAGTGTTAACTGCAAGGCCATGCACTGTAACAAGCATTAGAGTGGTGTTACTGTTTGCCATGCAAACTATGTCAAGATCAGGACCTATTACAATAAAAATTATGATGTTAGTTCACAAATTATTTATAGGAAGAATGTGTTGGTCTCAAAATGTTGTATCCACAAAATAATAAATGAGAAATGAATGAAAATTACAATAATATAAATCAGATTTATGCATTATAAATTAGTCAGTCAATTTATCAAGGCAATCTTTTGTAGAAGAGAATGTTCAGTATGGTCACAAAATGATTCTCAGTGGAGGAAAGAAAAAAACAATAACAGAACATTAAAATTGACCAAATGACAAAAATATTCATCCACACAAACCTACGATGTTGCAACTACATGACAGCCTTTAGATGTTCATGTTTGTTTGATTAAATTTCATTAAATCACATTCTGTCTTTTAACTGCTTGGCTAATGCATTCAAGGAGGAATTGGCACAAAGGCCCTGTGGCCACACTTGACCTCAAAGAAAAGAATATCACATAGTGTTGCTGCAGTCATGATACCAAACAATCTCATCCACTGACACGCAATTCATGTTGCCGTCAAAGTAATATTCAACAACGTGCACTGTTTTCTTTACCAGATGGCTCGTTCTGCTTGCTGCTAAATGTCCTGAGATCAACAGACAGACAAAGAAAGTCTTGCATAGCCATACAATATGTATGAGCTCTGTTATTGAGACCATGTGAATAACACGAACAAAGCATTTTTCCATGGCAAATCATGTTCACATCAAAGTTTAAAAATACACATCCACATCTTGAGGAAATGCCATCACATTTTCTCTGTGATGTGTCTGGGCACATCTGTGGCCAATACTGTCTAGCATGTGGTCAGCTCAGTTTCTACTGTTATCTCAGCTTTAGTCTACAGGAACAATGACAATGGGCCCTCAGCTGCTACTGCATACATGCATATGTGTAAATACATGTGGTCATTTAGATATAGATTCACTGTGTATACTCTCAGCATGTACATTACACACATGTTTGAACTTTGATAAATACACGTGTGTGCAGTTTGTGTTCAACCATGCATGCACCAAACACACGTTCTCATGGTTTGATCATCCAGTGCACCTTTCAGTTAGTTCATGGCCCGTGTCTCATCATTGTCAGAATGAATACTGAGCTCATTCTTTTAATGAGGAACGTTTGTCTCACTGGTGGAACACAGTAATTGCTATCTCTCTGGTCTTATGCGCCATTTTCTGGTTTAGAACATTTCTGATTTCAATTCTTCATCAACTGGCTGAAGAGCCAAAAACTGACTACATGAAATTAAAGTCCAGCTATGTTCTAGATCATAGCTTAGGTATAAGAATATTACCCTTTAGCACATGGTTGTATGACTGGAAAAGTATGATTTATTAGTTTAATCTGGAAATGTGTGAATATCTGTCAAAATTTAGTATTCATAAATCTGTCCATCGATGCTCAGATGTGTGTCCTTCCATCCCAGCAATTTGCAGCATGAACTGCTGGGCCTCTATGCAGGTGGAAAAAAACAATCATATATGCTACTTCACCTTTTAACGAAGATTAGTACAGACCAGATGAGCTGCAACTTTTAAAATATGTATCAAAGCTGTTCAAATGCCAGCCGTTGGTTAGTGGCAGGCAGGGGCAGAAGTGGCTTGGATGACTGGGGAGGGAGGGATCCTAACTTTCAAGTTCACAACAGGTCTTCCCCTTCATATTAGCTCTTCTCCCAACAGCCCCATCTTCAAGACTGCATGTTTGTCCATCCATCCATCCATCCATCCATCCATCCATCCATCCATCCATCCATCCATCCATCCATCCATCCATCTTCATTTGCTCATCCGGAGTCGAGTTGCGTTTGCAACATCAGATATGTTTTTTAAGGGAAATATGATCCTTGCCTGGATTGTGTTTAATGACAGTATTTATTGGACTGCATGAAACACTTTAAATTTGTGATGCACCTGAATCACGGGGAGGCATTCAGTGGGGATCTAATGCAAGACTCTGACACTTTGAGCCGTGGTTAGAGACCAGGTAAAAAAAAAAATCATTGTGTTTTTGGTTAAGTGTTCCAGTATAGACAGAAAAATGTTACAAGGGAATATTTTACAGTGAATATCTTCTCTTTTTTATATTTTCAACTTGCCACACAATAAAAAAAAAACTGACTATGTAAATAGGAAGTTGAATTGATGAGCATTATTTTTCTGATAAACATATTCCTGAATGATTTGGATATAGTAATACCCTTGGTGCCATGGGCTGTATTTCTATGTAATATTACTGCCTTTGAAGGGTATGCCTTCCCTCCTCTCTCTCTACTGTGGCGGGTGACCAACTGCTAATTGAGGCATGGTGCTGAAAGGTTCTTAGGAACCAGTGGTGTGCTGCCAGCGGTGTGGCTGTGAAGCAACTGTGCTGTGTAACCGACTTATGTCAAACATTAGGTATTAAATCACAGTTGTGTGTTCATTAATAAATAAAACTTCAAATTTTACTTACAATTGCCTTTTTGTACCTAAAATGTAATGTGTTACTCCCTTCATCCTCTGAATTCTTTGTGATCATTACATATATAGGGTTTTTTCCGGATTTATTTAAAAACTAAAAGTAAATAACGTATTTAATTGTAGAAAGAAGTAAAATATTTTAATTTTAATTTAGTGCCATTTAACTCAGGTAGAAAGTACCGATTACATTCTTTTATTAATTTTTTTTCATGGGCCCTTGTTTATTAGTTTTGCCTTTATAATTTCAGAACAATCTTTCTCTGGAATCATTTCTCCAGAGGCTGAGATTTCAGGGCTTTCATTTTGGCTGCTGAAGTTTTGTCTTTAAGTTGCCTCAAGCCAGCTATGCTCCAAAAAACAAGTAAGTAAAGTTTGAGTTAGAATAAATCAAGGAAAGTTATTTTTTGTCAGACCAGACTAAAAATCTAATTACTGTGTTTAGCATCTGCCATCAGTGTCACCTCATTCACTGCTGATGATGTGAATGAGTGTCAAAGCAATGCATGGCTTAGTTAGTGGGGCATCATGTTAGTTTGCCTGGCAGGGGGTGTCATGTATTGTTTCATCATGAGTAAACATCTAAACATCTATTCCCATTGGCTGTCATTGGTAAGGGGACTGTTAAGCTAGCATAGTGACCAACTGATCCCTTATAGGTTGCAGAAGTGCTGTTTTTTGGCTGAGAGGTCGGCATCTATTATAGGAGAAAAGAGACGAGAGAGGCAATAGTAAAACAAGAAGTTGGACAAATTCAGGCAGCTCACACTCGTACAGAGAATGTTTTGTGGTAGTTCAGGGAGAACTATATTTTTGTAAAATGTCAATGTTGTACATATTTATATATTTGCCAATAAATAATTATTTTTCAACCAAACACCCTTTCTCAGTGTTGTATTTGTTATTTTATAGAGAGAAATATATTTGAGGTGTCACTAAAGCAAAAAAAGGTATTGTTGTCAAAGTCACTATTCTGTTTGACACAGCTTTTCACAAAGAGCTTGAAGGTTTTTGGTCAAAAATTGATGTTTTTGATGAAACGTTCTACTGATGATACCTAAACATCAGACTTTTCCTTTTTCTGACGAGAGAAGGGAGTCTTCTTTTTCTTCGGTTCGTTTTATTGTGTTTATATTAAACACAATGCTCTGCGAGTCTTGAAAGGTTTGTCAAAATGCTCTAAAACAACTGGCAATGTGAGGATCTCTGCTTTGAAAATGGCTGGCAGCCAATGAATTAATCTCCCTAACTAAATGTAGACAGAATGATTCTCTCACATTTGCTGAATATGATATACCACTCTTGACTTCACTCAATGAAAAGAGCTGAAATCTGTCCTTTGGATAACTTGGCAACCAAATGAGTTTTTAACTTACCCACGGTTTTTGAATCTCTCAGTTTGGTGGATGAGACACCAATAGCAGTATCTGTGAGTGAGAGCCATCCTGAAACAGCAGGACCACTTCCATTGCTCCTCGGGTGGAACAGCAGCTGCACCGCAGCTTCTTGCTCAATGGGAGAGTTGTGCTAAAGTTTTGGTTTCAGTTCACATTGTTGGAGTAGGAGGCAGATACAGTAAATCTGCATCAGTTGGACGTGCGGAATACCTTGGACTTATTTTCCATCACAGCATGAGCTTCATCAGTTTCATCCACTTCATGTGATGAAAAACTGAGAACTGGTGTCTAGTTAGTGTTGTGAGACTAAGCCTGCTCCCAATCCCTCTTTCTTTCCTGTATCCTGCCATTATGTGAAACATCTGCTTGTAAGGTAAGCACGGTGGTGAAAGGCTTGAAATGGGTTTCATGCCTGCACCTCCTCATTGTTTTCATACACAGTAAAATTTGGTTCCTGGTTTAGTCCCTCCTGTGTGTTCCTTTTTCCTCCCATTGAAGACATTTACTTAACAATGGCAAACAAGTTTGCTGATGATAAATTTTATTTGGTACGAGACACACATTATATATCACAAAAATGTAGGAACTGGTTAGTTGACCTGCACTATGGATTATAAAGAATGAGTCAAGTATTATTGAATGTCACCTCACTCTCTCTCCCTCTTTCTTAGACATATGCACACACACACACACACACACACACACACACACACACACACACACACGCACGCACACATACACACACACACACACACACACACACACACACACACACACACACACACACAGATGTGCAATAAGAGAATGATGGTGTTTTGTTTAACAATTGCGCTCACTAAATTTCAACATATGATGAATGACATGTGCTTGTACAAAGTTCTTGAGTGCTCTGATACTTGGGGAGACCTTGTTTTGACCTGAGCAGAGGTCTTCTGTAATAATCCAAATCTGTGTGTGTCTGGGAGGGTTGGTGCTGTCCTAGTGCTGTGGGATGTATTTCTGTATATTTTTCTTTTGTCACTCCAGGTTATGATTTCTCACCTCAGCACTTGTGGAAGGGGACCTAAAGCTGAGGTCACTTCCTGAATCAGAGGTGTTGTCCCTGAAAACAACTGGACTGTGTGATGTAATCATGTTTTAGAGCATTTTTAACATTGATGAATATATTTATTTAATTTTATTTATATTTAATTGATAATAAATAAAACTTTTCTTTTCAGTTTTCCTGTCTTCATTTTTCAATGTGCCAGTTACACTGAATTAACTGCGTTGTCTCCCTCATCGCATGGACCATTCACATAACAGATATAGACACAGTATCTAGGGGACAGTGATGTGCCTTTGCAATCTTTGATTCTTCACATGGAAAACAGAAGGGGATTCATGCATTCATGAATGAACGGAGAGATGGAGGGATGGCAGCATAAAAAGAGGGATGATGACAGGAGGCACAGCAGCTTGGTTATGACTCCTCCCTCCCCACTCTGTTTCCTTCCTCTCATCTGACCCTTTCCTTGGGAAAGCACTTGCTGAGAAAATCTTTATGAATTCCTGGGCTTGTTTGCAATGCTTGGGCTGCTTAAAAACCTGCCAGTTTAACAGTGTGTATGGGCTTGCCCCTGATAAAGCACTTCGAAGTGGCAGGGCTTACACCATAGGGTGAGACTTTATGAGGGGCCCTCCTGTGAGGCGGCCTCTGCTGGGGTTGTTAATTGGCACACTCTGAAGTGCTGTGTATCTGCTCTTCATAATATAGACGGTGGCAACGGGGGAAACCAAACGTTTATCCAATGCTCAGGCCCACAGCTCATTCTGTGATTCCCCTCAACTGGCTGTTTCTGTATAGGTTCACGAATGACAGGCATGGTAAAACGCACCTTTCTAATAAGTGTAATAGTACACAATATATCCACATTAATCCGGTATTGATACTTCATGACTTCTATATAGAAGCTAACTATTTGGGCCTGTGAATGTGTAAAATATAGAAAAAAATGCACTATAATATCACACATGCATTACAGTACCAGCCACATGTGCGCACATATTACTGCAAACATTAAAACACAGGTACAGTGTACCTAGTCCCAAAGGAACACCGGCCCTGTGAAAAATAGCAGCTTTGCCCCAGTGATTCCTGGGGGAAAATAAACATTATGTTGTGAGTGTGGTTAGGACCCATATGCAGTACACACTGGGAGAGGTCCACATTCTGCATTTATAGTTCATTCATGTACCGCCGCGGCGGGTCACGGGGAGCTGGAGCTTATCCCAGCTGACATAGGGCGTGAGGCACGACGCCAGTGCACCGTTAAGCCACATAAAAAGACATACAAAGACACACAATCACTCCTATGGGCAATTTGGGACTGGCCAATCAACCTGAAGTGCATGCTTTTGGAGGTGGGAGGAAGCTGGAGAACCTGGAGAGAACCCACACAATCATGGGGAGAGCATGCAAACTCTGCATGGAGTGGGATTTGAACCTGGAACTGCTATGTTGTGAGGCAACAGTGCTACCCACTGCGCCACCATGCCACCCTGCATTTATAGTTTTAATCATCAAAATCATATAAAAGGACGTCAGAAGATCAGGCAAGGAACAGTTAAGCAGGCAAAATCCAGTAGACAAGGAAGTCAAAGAAAGCGGAGGAGTAGGATGAGTCAGTGACAATCTGGCAGCAAACTAAGGTCTGAGCAGATCATAAGTAGGTGGAGCCTGATTGGAGATGGAAAGCAGGTGACTGCAGCAACACAGGTGACAGGAATGAGTGGATTCAGTGGGAGTGAACTCAACATACAGAGGACAGGAGGGAAAACTGGAACTGAGACCGTGACACATTAGTCCAAATAAAAACACAAAGATGCCATTTCTGCTGCACCTAGTGTGTGTGTGTGTGTGTGTGTGTGTGTGTGTGTGTGTGTGTGTGTGTTTCCTGGTGTGATGTGTGCAGTACAGCACTGAGTTTGAAAAAACTTCTTAATAAAGAAATAGATTAATTAGTTAAAAGTTAAATAAATAACATTCAAGTGCTATTATTTTCTCAAAACCTCAACTTCATCAAAGGCAACTTTATTTTTCTTTATTTCTTTGTCAGCCTGCTTCTTGTTTAATATCCTGTAAATCTTACAAAGCATTCATAACAACATTAAGACCTATGACAAGCAATGTTAATAACTGATTTTCATTCACAAGGGGTAAGACTTTTTCTTTTTAATGAGGAACACGCTTGTAAGAAAATGTCCTATCGTTACATTTAGAGAGTTTATTTTCTGTATTCATTGGTCAAAAGATAGATGTTTTTTCATACCAATATTAGTGGAAGCAAACAGTAGTATTACAAAACAAAAAGAAAGAATAGAGTGAATATGTGTGAACAGCAATCATTAATAATAAATTTCCTTTCTACTCAATAAATTAGTGACTCACCAAACAACGTCAGCTGTTTGTGACACAAACAAGTTGTTATTGTGCTACACAGCCAAAGCTTATGTGCAATAAGACCTAAGTTTGGGTTTATGTATGGCAATAGATTTTTTTTTTTTCACCATAACCCAGAGATTTCAGTTTTGGCTGAATTCAAGAAGCTTCATCATAAAACAAAAGACAATTTACCATATAAAAACATCTTTGTATGAGTTGAATAACAGTTCTGTAAAGTTGAAAACAGATGTAGATGATTTTCTAAAACCCCGACCACAGCTTTCTAACTTTACATTACGTTCAAAGTGGAAACACTCAATGATGGAGTGTTTGCTTCACTTTCTGTGTGCTTTCCTGCATTGAATTAGTAGCAGGATTATTTCATCAACTAATAAATTTGACAAACGATTTATTCAAATAATTTCAAGGAGTCAGGCTGTCTGTAACAGTCGTTACAACACCATATTACTACACGTTGTGTTTATTGAACAATGATGTGTCGTTCAGCAAAAATTTGTCCCTTCTCCAATGGTAAATTGATTTAGAAAGAAAAGGTTAGCACTGTGATGTCAATATTACATTTGACAATTAATGAATTGGCTTTGGGTAACAACAGTTTAAGAACAGTTTAAAATATAAAAGCATTTGTAGTGTGCTTCTTTTGTCTAAGTACATTATAGCCATGGAACTCTGGGAACCATTTAGAACAAACTGTGACTGTGACTGGAGAAAAGACAGAAGATGAACCACAAAACCTGCTCATGAACCTACGCACTCAGCAGATTCAATTCAAATGAGAAATTGATTTACTTGAGGAACATCCCATTCCAGCTTTTGCTACACACGAAACACACATGAAAGACCTGTTAAAACTCAGTCATCAGCAAATACCGGCAAATAACATGTGTAAAAAGTGGTTTCACAAAAACTGAGATGAGAACATTAAGAGCATAGGATTTTAAGAGGAGGAACATTGGCATACTGCAAAGCATCAGAAAAAAAACAGAGAAAAGAATAATAAAAATAAAGCATGCTTAAACAATCACAAGATCACAGAGAATAATCCAAACAAAAGGAAAGTGGTGACAAAGAAGTTAGATAGCAGGAGAAAAAAGGGAGGAGGGAGCAGCTGGAGTATTAAAGTAGATGAGGAGCCCATAAGGTTGCCAGATGAGCTTCAGCTTAACCACAATCCTCTGAACAGAGACAAACATAGGCCAGTGTCTCCTGTACGCTTTCCACAGTCCCACTTAAATGAGTGTAAACATTAGGTTTCAAGAAAAGGGAGGTTTTCCTGGGTCATTTCTGTGCCCTGGATCACACCACCTCAGCAGTGGTGCTAGATAATCACCAACAGTTTGTTTAATAAAGACATTTCAGACTGATTTCACCACTGAGTGAAAAGGCAATTTATTTGAGAGTTAAGGCCCATTTAATCTACATTAAAGATGGATACGTAGAGGGATGGAAGCCTCTGAACATGTTCTTTGTTCATTCCATACGCAAGCAGATAGGTTTTCAGAGATTTTACAAACTAGAACAAGATGGTCAGAATGGAGCACGCAAAAGGAAATGGGCACTAACTGCAATTCATGCTAGGTATTGCAAATGTGCACAGAAAAAAATATTTCATAACCTTCTCCAGCAATTGATGAATTTTTTTGTCAAAAATGTGGACACGACATTGCTTTTCTGTGGCTCTATCAATGTGGATGTGTGTGTGTGTGTGTGTGTGTGTGTGTGTGTGTGTGTGTGTGTGTGTGTGTGTGTGTGTGTGTGTGTGTGTGTGTGTATATATATATATATATATATATATATATTATGCAAAGTAATTTTGCACATCAAGAAAATGGATGTATGATTGGAAGAAAAATAATAAAAAAATAAAGAACATTTAGAATATTTAAGATGTAAATAAATGCAACACATAGTTCAGGAATTCACATTTGAAAACAATATATCAGTGCACCACATAGCAATGGGATATAATTTAAGCAATTGGAATTTTTATAAGCAGAAGTGCAGCTGGCTTGGCCTTGTGACTGCACAGTTTTGACTACCTTTCAACTTTCTCATCTGGTTCTTGCACCTTCTGTGACTCTTTCCTGCTCTCTCTCTCCTACTGTCCCTTTCTATCCTTTCTTTCTCTCTCCCTGAGAGCTCTTATTCAAATAGTAAATCTAAAAACTATGGATCCTTTTATCCATCCACGCATCCATCAATCCACCCATTATCTTTAAGCACTTATCCATTGCACCATTATTGGTGGCATCTATGACTTCATAGCAAGTTCGAGTCGTAGAGCTAAATAACCATTCACAGCTACTGGATTATTTGCAGTCATCAATTTGCCCTTTGGAACTGGCGGAAGAAGCACACAACGTAACTCCTTGCTGTGACGTGTTAACCATAAAGAGGTGGAAGGATTTACATCGACAATATTTATTTGATAACATTAATCTAATGAAATTTGTACGTAGCTGTGGGAAATGTACCAAAAAATTAAAATGGAATAATTTTAATCAAATTAAAATGATTAAAATTTTTACAAGTTGATGTGAAGCTATGGTATAACCATGGATAAGACAAACAGAGTAGGTGCAGACAATAAAATAAAATGTGACATGTGACCACTGATTGAAAATTGAAGAGGTGAAGTTCCCATCACTCTATCGATGAATCACATGTAGAGTGGGAAGTAACAGTGAAGGTTGTGATGTCGAACATACCAATGATGATGGGCCTTGTAAATGGCTCCTTTTACGACCAAAAGCTTCAATAAACTACAAACGTACTGAACAACCTCTGCATTTACTGACCTTCTACTAATATCATCAAGATGGTAAGGCATTACAAAAGCAAGGTGAACGCAGAGTCAGCTTCACTGTATGATCTAAAGTGAAGATCATTCATTGTTTGACAAATGATGACAAAACATACAGAGCAACACAAAGATGTATATTAATATAGTAAGTAATACAGAAAATCTTCAAACAGGTTTTTACAGACTTGTAAAAGCTCATGAGATATTTGAATGTAACACCAAGTTTGAATTTCTTGGCCATATTATGAAACTTTTACCATTGTTAACTCTGTTTTGACATGACATACCATGTGGAGTCTTTCACAGGATGTTTTATTTTATTTTTGAAAACTGACTGAATTCTCTATGCTGTTCTTGCGTCTAACATTCTGCTCAGCTTAATCTGCTGTCTGGATCTTGACATGATGTCTATCAAAAATAGACCCACATACCAAAGGCACATTGGATACCTCTGAGACATGCCACAATGCACTTGGCAAAGTGAGAAACATTGTCTCATGGCTGCGATCAACTTCCGCAGCTGTGATTCAGCTGTGTCAGGTGGAATCCCACAGTAACTTGAGTTCACAAGCAAGGATGGCATTAAGAGTTATATCAGGAGAGACAATTCAATGACATGAAGAACAAGACAGTCAGAGGCCGCAACATCCCGCTACTTACCCTGACGTACTTTCAGGGTAGGTCAGGGTACCCTGAAAGTAGTACCTGACTAATGCATAGACTAGTGCACATGGAGAAGGCCAGTGTGAGTAAGACCATAGATCAAAACTAGTGCATAGTTAGATCAAAATTGACATGAAGCTATCTTCTCCCTCGTCTTTCTATCTTATCCGGTTCCTGAGTGTAAAAAAGTTGAAATTTGACCGCGACCGATTTTTCTCAAGGTCAAGTTCATCATCTCACTTTCATCCCCTTTGCGGCCCGAGTAATGTGTTTTTTGTTTCATCTTTCTATCTGCAACGGTTCTGAAGATATTTGGTGGACAAACAAACGAATGAACCAACCAACCGAACGAACGAACGAATGAACGAACAAACGAACGGATGGACGAACGAACGAACGAACGAACGAACGAACGAACGAACGAACGAACGAACGAACGAACGGACGGACGAACAGACGGACGAACGGACGAACACACTAACACATGAACACTGTCAATTACAATACATCATCACTTTGAAGCGGGATGTAAAAATAGTTATTACAGCAGATGATATGTGACAATTGGTCTGTGAGAAGTGTTAGATGTTTAAATTTTCCAAGGAGATTTGAACAAAGGGTTTTTGCCCTGAAGTGGCCAATGACTGGTAACAGTGATGATGTTGATGATATGATGAAGATGGTAAATCTGCAAAGATATTGATGGTTAGGTGGAGGTATGCATATTAGCAACATGAATGAAATAGAGGTACAAAGAAAATCTTATTTAAAAAGAATGTGGCAAAATAATCGTATAAGAAAGGCATGTCACCATGCTATTGGCAAGAAGTGGGAAGTAGATGAGAACAGCTGATTTCTCAATTGCTAGCCCCAAACAACAATGGTAATAATTGGAAATCAAGGCTTAGAATGTGTGAGACATGAATTAAAATGGTAGGAATAGTCTTCCATTGAGAATGTTTCCTCACGCTTCATTATTTTTACCCTTTAAAGACTCAGTTATTTCTATCTCTGCACTCATTTTACCCCCAAGGGTGAAGCTGTGTCATAGGATTTACTTTAATTGTTAGATCATTTTTCTGAAGTCATGATTGTTTTTTTTTTAAATTACATGGGTATGCAATATTAAATAACTATTGAGGTGCACATTAAGAAACTATTGTACAGTAAAATAATAAATAACTGTCTCATTTTCCTCTGTTGTCACACACATTTTTTTTTGTATCCTCCATATAAATGCTTTTGATTGGATTTGTTTATGTCTTCAATTTGGCGTCATGACTAGAAATGAATTACGATTGTGATTTACCAATGCATAAATAAACAAGCAATTCATTCCCATCCTATTTTTCAAGAATAATCTTGAACTCCCTGCTACTGCCGTTATTTTTTAATGTCTTTATGTTATTGCAGCCTTAAGGTTAAGTTTCCGAACTCCACATTGTTCTGAGTCAGCTAATTATTTACTAGATCTGACACCAAACAAATTCAACATCGCTGAGTTTATGTTAAACAGGCTGTGGCTCACTGGTGTTCTTCACAGATGAAACATTGGGTGTGTCAAACAGAGTGCGTCTCCCTTTGTGCCTTGTTTTCATCCCTCAAGGACTACTTTACTTTGTTTGAAGTCTCATTTATTTTACCTACGTATCAGCTTCATAATTGATTAGGCCTTTCGTAAAAACAACTAGCACAGTGTTGGTTTTACATGAGCATTGGAGGCAAGTTCCCCTTCACTGAGCCATTAAATACATAGCATGTCTTGACATTATTACCATTTCCAAGTTTCCCCAAAGGAACACAAAAGGAAACTAAATGTAAACACATGTGACATCTGAAAGGAGATATTATATTCAAACTTTCACATCCTCTTTCTCTTTTCCCTCTTTACCATTGCTGAAAGTGGAAACCTGGAGATTGTTTGGGTTTTTCTCCCTTGAGATTGGTAACATTTGGCCCCAATGTATTAAATGGTGAACTGGCAGACTGTTCACAGCTGCTTAAGGTCACTGTAAAGTAAGTACCAGTAGAGTGTGACTACTCTTGAGGGTACTCTTAGGGTATTCTTCGTTTAATAATTAGCCTAGAGTTTAACATATTAACCACAAACAGTTTGAAAAGCAGGCCATGCCCATTAATGACCGTTTGAGTCAAACTGTGAATAAAATTCCTTCTCTGGCAACGGCTGACACTTTAGTGAAATAACCATCTAATTAGATTACACCATTTGTGTGTGATCCACTGAACAAAATCTCTTGTGTTTTGTTCTTGTTCCCAATTTACATTATATGGTGCACTGATTTATTGCACTCTGTATGAAGTCCATAGGCAGTGGGAAGAAGTTTTATATGAGAATTTGTCACATATAAAAATAAAGGATAAAAACACTTGTTATTAGGTCACCTTGAAGAAGAGAATTAATAAAGTGCTCAGAATTAAAAACAAGTCAAGATTCAGGCCATATGGAACAGTGGTCTCTCTAAACAATGAGAACATTGTTATTTTATAAACCTGTTGACATGAGTCATTTAGGACAGTATTATACGCCAGACAGCTGTTTCGACATGAACTCAGGCATAAACACGGAAAGAAAAGAAAAAAAGAAATTAATGACCAAATCCTCAGTGAAGAATGATTGCATTATCCGTTGTCCCAAGCATTATTCTGTAATCACAAAATTACAGCAGAACAATTTACCAATTGACTACTGCTACACCAGTGTGTTGGTGTCTCTCTCACTTGTGATATAAACAGAAAAATTACAGTTATTTTAGGATACGATCAAGTTTCGTGGTCCGACCAATTCATGCATGACGAACATTTTCACAAGACTTTAGAGGAAAGTTCCCATGAGTTCTGATAGCTAATTACCGTAGAGACAGGAGTGTCAGAGATATAATGAATGTGTGAGGCAATGTGGTATATTTTTATGTTTATGCATATAATTGTACTACATGGTACAATTATACACAGATGATGATGATGAATGGAAAGGGCGGCAAAAGAAAAGACAGGAATATTGTGGAAATGTGGGGGTAGTGGACACATCACACTTCTTTCAGGCCAACGACATTAGCTTTGTTTGCCTTGAAAAAAAGAGAATGAGGGGAAAGGACATGTAAAGAAAGAAAATGAGAGAAGTAGAACAAGAAAACTAAGAAGTGGCCCCCTCTTGGCAGCCCACCGCTGCCCAACAGACATGCTTTAGGAGGTGTATTTGTGGCATTCTGGTAGAGAATCGGGGTAGCATTCATCCAGACAGGCCACACAGAGTCTCTGTGGACAATCCACGCTGTAGGCCCATGGACAGAGAGTTTGTGCTGCTGAAAGCTCGGGACAACATAACTCGAGAGCATCACACACACACACACACGCACACACACATACATACACACACACACACACACACACACACACACACACACACACACCCACACACACACACACACACACACACACACACAGCAAGAGAAAAGACAGGCTGGTCTCCCACAGGGTAGGGCTGAAAGCTACACCATGTTCAGCTGGTATAACATGATGAAAGTGAACTGGAACACATTGTGCTGGACTACCACCGAAGGGACATCGCCCGCCAGTGATCTTTTTTAAGTATATAAAGTGTGTTTTTGTGAGCAAAGCCTATAATGTCAACTTGAGTCGTTGGAAATACTGCTGCCATGTAGCCATCAATTGATTAAGTGAAGTGAAGCAGCGGTTCGAAAGAGAAGAATTTTTTGTAAGACTGCTGTTAGTAAGAGCAGGCTCTCTGTACATCACGATAGACAGCTATTTTTCTGAGAGTCAATCTATTTACATTAAGATTAAGATAAAAAAAAAAAAACCCTTTACAAGCATCAGTAATTATTATTTATTATTATTTAATATTATTATTATTAATTATTTAATCAACAATGCAATTAAATAATTAAATAATAAAATTAACAAGTATACTTTCATTTCCTTGTTGACATCATAAGAAATACTTCCACACTTTTTGAAGGTGTTCATATTTAAGCACTTTAGTCAGGTTTGCATCAATTTATTCACATTTCTATCAATTGGTACATCTTTCAAATTAAAAATGTATCTCACTTTAGGCATTTTAACCCATTTTTATAATGACGGGTACTTTTAAAAGATATGACCACTGGCCAAGAGTGCACTTCCCTCTCTCACATGGATGCACTTGGTGTCAGCCATGTTTTGAGCAAGAGTTTTTCTGTAGGGTCAAAGGCGACCTCTTGACACACAGAGTTTATACATGCTAATGAGGATTGCACTCTAACCTCATTGCTAAGTGCATATGGCATGCACACAGGCTTGCTTTTCTTGAATCTGTGTGGGATCAGTGTGTTGATCATTGAAGGGAATGGTGAGGAGCTTTCAGGCAGAGACCCTGAAAAAAAGCACAACAAAGGATAAGAAACAAAAAGGTTGAGGCTGAAAAGTTCTACAGGTTGAATCACATTTTAAATATTAGAAAGGTAAAGAAACCCTCAAATTAATAGAATTAATAGAATTTTTTTTAGATTAAAATAATATCTTGTAATGATAGCAAAAAACGTTTTTCTTCTATCCCATCATTCATACAATTTATCTGTAGAATTTGTCTTTAATATTTTAGTATTATATTTATAACCAGGGTGAACATTGGAGAGGGTGAACATTACTAAATACATGGATTGAGTTTCTTTTGAGAGCACACACACACACACACACACACACACACACCTACACACACACACACACACACACACACACACACACCTACACACACACACACACACACACACACACACACACACACACACACACACACACACACACACACACACACGCGGTCTGGAAAAGTTGCAACTTTGAAAACTCACTTTTCACAGCCAAACTTCTTATACATATTTGCAAGAAAATCAAAGCCTCTTTGTGGGGCTGGCCCTAATCCTTTCTCCAGCACATAAAGGATGTACCTTTAAACTGGCTTTCACTCCTCTGACAACCATGCAAATTGGTGAGAGGTAGGATGCCATCTCATTGACATTGTTTGTTAGAATAACATAGCGCAGGGGAAAGGTCCCATCTCAGGCATTCCACTGAAGCCCTCCCCTCTGTGAAGTTGCCTGATGAATTGTCACAAGCTTGTTATTTGCTATTAGTTTCTAGCATTTATTCCCTCTGTTGGCCAAACTAATTCAATCTTTTTCTTTTTTTTTTGGAGAGGAGGGGGGGAGGTAATCTCTTACAATCCCCCAGGAGTTTTAAGGGGAACTCTTTTCTGTTATAAACCCTCTTTATATATTAAGTTTTGGGCCACGTATTGCCACTTATACCTGTCCCACTTGATAACAGTGTTTCTTGCTTTATTATTCAAATAACATTTGTACACCTATTAAATAAAAAATCTGAACATGGACAGGAAAGTGTTTTACTAAGGTTTTCTTTTTAACATTTTAAAAACAGTGGACTTTGTAATGGACGCTGCTTTTTTTCTTTTAAATCTCAGCCTACAAAAAAATACATGTTTTGCAGCAGATGTATTAATCCTGGAATAATAACCTATAATTTCACTTTTCATCTATCCTCCCGAAGAGGACAACAATTTGTATATTTACTCACAATGATCCTCCCCAAAGGGCATCAATCACAAGTCACATTGTAATAAGATCCAGAAGTATGCTCAGATCAGAGCAGGGCGCTCCTAACAACCACATCCTTTTGATATCCGTGTGACTAAGAGTTTAATTTGGGAGAAGCCATTACTTCAAAGGGAGATGGGAGTATTTCCCTGCTTATTTGCACCCCCCAATGGGCCCTATACATTATAGTATAAGCATGCTTAGGTCTTCAGCTCTTGTACTAATTCCATCCTGATTGCCTAATTTCTCATGTCAGCAACTTCTTCTGGGAAGCAAGAAGAGGACAATTAGGGGACAATTGAACATGACTCTGATGGGAATGCTCTGTGCAGCAGCAGGCAGCCCGCAAACCGCCTGACTCTAGGCTGGTTTTCGTTAGGAAAAAGATGCTCTTTTTTCAATCCCTGTTTTTTTTCTTGAAGTTCATCCTCGGGACACATCAGGAAAGGACTCAGATGGGCAAGCAGTAAGCAGTCAGAGAGCGAACACCACAACTTCTGGCTAATTAAAAACATTTAGGAACTAAGAGCAAACGGGTGGGATCGTGGGTGGTTTGGTTTGCTTGACGAGCCATGTGGTTTTGTGTGCCTGTGTGTGTGTGTGTGTGTGTGTGTTTGTGTGTATGTGTGTGTGTGCATGTGTTTGTGTGTTTCACACCTCAGATTTAACTTGTTTATTTATTGTAGTTATCTTGGGACTATGTATAAAATGGCTCATGTGAATTTGCATAATGCTCGAGACTTACAAATCAACAACAAATATTTACATTTGTATTAGTCCGTAAAAAAGTAGAACAACACAAAAAGAAAAAGACAGTTATGTATTTCATTAGTGCTAAGAGAGTACTATGCAGCTCTCACACTCCAAAGCATAAGCTGAGGTGAAGTTGGTGAAATACAATTTCAATTAGATCACTTTTGAAATCAATCTCAGCACTGATAGGACACTTTAACATAAAAAGTTGTGTGGATTTATCATCTTCAGAGACAAATTGGTCCATTGAGGTTACATTTACTTAATATGACTGTGATTGCATGCTCTGATTTGTCAAATGTGCTCATGTGGCAGTGCAACTGTCTTGTGTTGTTTCAACCACAGCCAAAAGTTGGCATATGGGTGACTTTAAGTTTATGAACATGTGGTTTGGTATAGAAAATATCAGACACTGCAGTAGACCGAGTCCTTGCCAACAATCTGAACTCTTTGAGTTTGAACAATGTGCGCACAAGATGAGCTAGAATATTTTAAAGCACTGCTTGTGAAATGAAAGCTGAAGTAGTGCACTTAACTTTCAAATATTTTCCAGACAACAGCCTATGTCCGCATCTCAAGTTTCATAGTGCATATGATGTTAGAACAGTGATAAATGCTCTATTACCAATGCCAAAAAACACAAACTCAAGGCTGGATAATAAAGAAGTAAAATATATTAATTTCCAGCCACAGTTTAACAGTGGCGTTATCTTGTTTTAAGGGTGTAACTTCTGTTATTGAACAATATGTCATAAGACAGTGTGTCCCTTTGCTCAAACAAAGTCAACAGTGCACGTCCAGAGCAGGGGGCCAAGAGTTTTCTAGTTTAACTTAACTCTGGACAAATAAACTATAACACTGAGTAATAACTGGCCTGGAATGTCAGGAGAGCTTAGTTCTCAACTCAGTGTATAGTTAAGCATAATGGATATTATAGGCCCCTCTGTATACACTGTCTAAGCTTAGTTTACTTTACTACACATGGTTGAAGCCTTTAACTGAAGACTGACCCCTGGTTGAGACAAGAAAATCAGCATGCGCAAAGATAACTGACTTATAATTAGGATTAATGATAAAAGTGACAAATCATGGGCAACTTTTCAAAATCAAAGTGGTAAGAAGTAACATGTTAAGGAGGAGCGTTTAAGATGTCAAGCATTAGTGTCAACAATTGTATGTGTTACACATTTAGAAATTACTCTTGAGAGAATTATGATTTTGGAATTTCATACATTTTATAATGATATAATGGATGGTAGTGGACAGCATCTCCTTTAATCGCATCACATGGCTGTGAGCTTCTCTGGTAGAAAAATACTAAATTAAGACAGAAAAAACATGCATTTTTGATTGTATTCACCATTGTACTCATAATTATATCAAAGCTTTTTATTATTAGTTTCATTGAAAAATGTCATTACATCGATAAATAAGTAGGCAGAAAGGCTCACGCCACTCCGTATTATAAGTAGAAGAATAGCAGAGTAGCGCGGCTGTCCCACCTGTCTGTCGTTAACAGCAGAAGACAGCGAGGAAAGGCAATGTCTCAGCAGGCTGTAGCTGTCAGGCTTTCCTTTGAGTCAACAGCCCAGGCGAGAAGACCACTTTAAAAAAGAAAAATCCACCTCTCCACCTTTAAGAGGAAATCTGCTTAAAATACCATGACTGTCTTGTATGTGCCTTGTGGAAGGTGTGATCATCGGTTGCTGCTTTAGGAGTAATAAATTCAGTTCAGGCACTGTCTTCCTCTGCTCGAAGCCCAGTGACTGGCAGACACCGTCACATGCAGACAAGTTGTCACAGTTCCTGTCCCACTCTGAGGCACAAATCTGCCTTGAATCCCTCAGCACTGCATGAGGAAGAATATGCTGTGGAATATCAGCTGTTATAGTGGGGAGTAAGCGATTAATAAATTTGAATTGCCATGCATATTCATGCAATTATTATTATTTTTTTAAATAAATGGTAAAAGTGAGAATGAGATCAATGGGAAGATGAACAAGGTGGTGAAGTATGGACAATAGATAACATTTTGACAGAGAGCGTCCTTTCCTTTAATACAGTATATGATGCTGTTGCTGTGTACAGCATGAGCTACAGAAACACAGCCCAGCTCTCCTGATTCTTCGGTCTCTCTCCCACTCCTCTGTGACCTAATTCCCCCCAAGGTGTATAATTGCCTGTCAAAGTTTTGCACCAACTACCAAAATGGGATGGGGATTCTGCAGCATGAATACCCTTTACGAATAACTGAGTTGTAGGTATCTATTTTGCTTGGAGTTGCAGAACCCAGCCAACATTCTGATGAGGACGAGTGGAGGTCAATACCAGTGAAAACAATGACAGATGCAGTAGCATGGTATAAATTCAGTATGGCATTCAGCCTCAGCTCCAACTGTCAGCAGCATTAGAGGGCATCAAGGGAGCCCTCTACAAAAATGAGGGGGGAAACAAGCAGAGGAGAAAGGCAGCAGAGTTTGTAACAGTGTCTATTATGCTGCAGAAGAATTTGCCTGGGAGCTCGGCTTGACAGATTAGTCCAGCGCCCAGATGGGGCAGTGCATCGGTGAAACAAGAGCTACTTTTATGAGGTACGTAACACAAGCCTGGGGTAGCCACAGCAAGGCATGGTAAGCGATCCCTTGATGAAAGTGAGGGCAGTGCTCCACCTTTCATGTTTCCATAGGTTTTATTTGGAGCGCACACAGACGGGTCTGCAGACAGAAATGACAGACAATTAAGATTGCACAAAGGCGAGGGAAATTCAGTATCGAGCTACATGACCCCTGCTTGCCGGCAGTATTTCAATGCATATGGCTGCCTTTTGTAAGGAAATTCTTAGGGAAAACCTCTGTGCATATAGAGTAAGAGAGACAGAAAGGCACTGAGAGGATGGAGAAAAGACGGCCTGAAGCTCAACCAATGGGTAAAACATGCAGTTATATATACCTGGCAGATTTAAGTTTCTAAACCCACCTTCATGCATCAAAGAGCCAAAGCAAAAGACTGGTGTGGGGATTAATGTGGAAATAAACCTTGGGCTTTCTACATATCAAAGACCAGATAAGCTTATGAAGTTTAATTCATGTGTTTTATTCGGCTGAAAAACGACCATTTGTGATGATGGCTGGGCTGTCCCGGCGGAATGATAGTACGCCGATAACGATCCGGCACCAACGCTTCAACTGAATCCATTTCTAAGGAGAAAGGATAGGTTTGAGAAATATAAATTAACTTCACCTTGCTGGGAGTGAGAAAGTGGGTGGAGGTTCTCCCATGAATGTCCACTGACAGGGACTTCTTCATTCCAATAACTAAGACATCTAGTTTGAGCCATAAATGAACGATGCCACAGACAGACAGGTAGTGGCTACACACAGAAGAGAACATTTTTTTAGTGGCAAGAGATGTCTAAATCTGGAAACGGATTTTATATTTCTAATGTAATATCAAGGGCGAGCAGGTGAGCTTGCTGGGTTTTCATTCTGCAGACACCTAATCTCGATCTCCCAGCACATGTGGATGAGTCAGACAGCAATGAAAATGTTGAAAAATCATAGTATGGCATATTTTTTTTAAAATTGTCAGGAGAGCATTTCCAAACTAATGAAGAATATTTATTACCTTAGGAAACAAGAGTATGAAATGAACCGTTTTTAATACATGTTCAAAAACATTGTACCTGCATTGTAGAGGATTTTTAGGCTGTAGTAGTTTATAGTGTTGTACTTCTCACATGTGTAGACAAGACACAGGACAAGCCATTTTACAACACTATGCATGTGTTTTCTTCAATCCGATGTACTAATGAAATTCACTGCATATACAACTATATATGGCACTTATGCTGTGTTTGAAAAGTTAAAAAAAAAACCTCAAACAAAGTGTACAGAACAAATAAATAAAAGAGGGAAGAGAGCTTAGCTCAGTCACGGTTTTGGATTATCACATTTGTTTTGTTTTTGGGCGACTAAGTGTAAAGAAAGACACTTATTGTGTATGAACACTAAAGCTAAATCTCTCATTTCAGATACAACACCAGGGGACCAGGTACAGGATGTCTGCCTTCACAGTGATCACCAGGACATGAATCACTTTTCTGATTTAGCATTTCGATTATTACAAAGTGTTCCACTGCTGCTACTCTTCTACAACATGCTGCAAAACATTTTCACAGTAGAATTTCACCCACGAGGATTTTATTGGATTGTTCCCTTAATGAGGCCATGGAAAAGGCTTATTTTCCCATCTGTGGTCCCTCTCATTGCCATTCAGTTAATCAAATTACACGGCATCTTTAATCTTGCCTTATGAGCCGGTATATTAACTTAAATTCTTCAAACCCTGCAGCGCTGAGTGGGTGAGATTCAAAGGAGAAATACAGTATATGCAGTGCAGAGAAACAGTGCATTTCAAATGTAGTAATGTTGAAGTATTTCTCACCACAAACAGCAGCCAGAAACCATATTTATCATTTGATGGAAGATTTGAAACTCATACAAATCACAGTCAATAAATCTTTATATAGTTGTTTGTTTATTTGTGTAAAACAGTAAGCTTCTGAACAAAGGAGGAGTTAATGGAAGCAACTCTTCCTCCAATCTGTTAATCATAACTGTGCTGAAGCACATCACATATGAGCCACACCAGGCTCAAACTGATGCAGTTAGGCAAACAGGAAAGAAACCAGTTCATCAGGATGTGAGGAAGTTAACCAGTCACACGGGTAACCATTAGGCCTACTGGATAGTCAGTTAATGAGTCGAAAAGACACAGACAATCCAGCAATGCTGCAGTCGAGTCAGCCTGTGGTTTGAGTCAATTTGCTGGTCTGTCTGCAAGCCAAAGCAGCTTGTCCTGGCCTAAGCCTGGAGAAAACAAGCAGTATGCAATCTGCAGACCATAAACACAACGTGACACTTAGCACTGGCTTGAGTAAGATTTATCACACACATTCTTGGCTCTACCATTAATATATTGCACTACTGTGACTGAAATTTCACTTTAGGACCTCCCTGCTCATTGCCATTAACATCTCCCTCTTTCAGTTCCCAGAATACTTTGCAAATATCTTACACGTAGTAAATCTGTTTGAGGGATTAATACTGAGCAGCATGACATTTAACCTTATCTTGACAAAGCCAAACTAAATCAGTTCAAAGCTTAACCAGGTTATGGTTAAGCTCCTGATTTAGTACATTAGTTTTAACGGGTTTCTGCAACTAAGTTGGTGGTTGGATGTTCAGTTCAGTTCATCCAATATGGGGGTGAGATTGGTCATATTTCATTGTTGTTATGGAGCTGTAGGTTATTTTTAGGGGCACATATTAAAACGTTTATGGTTCAAGTTTCACTGCCGCAAATGAAGCTGCATCAACTTCCTTGGTTGGACATCTGCAGTCCAAATGACATATGCTATGGTCTCTCATTTTAAACTTGCACACCACCCAAATTCTTCCTGTATGACACAGGAAGCAATGAATCAACCAAATGTCAGGAACCATAAAATGATGGCATGTTGTCCAGGTTGTTTTTGGATCAAATGAATTTGTTTACAGGTTGCTTAGGAATAAATTAAATTTACGCAGGACATTGATTATTATTCTACAATGTCTTATATATTTACCAAAAGTTATCCCTTTTCTCAGTCAAAACTGATGAACCCAAGTCAAATTTGACCATGAAGGCTGCAGTCATGTGACAGGTTTGTGTCGCATAGTTGAGAAACAGATTGTGAGCACATGTTTGAACCTTATGGGTTTAAGAAAATGTCTCACATTGCTATTCAATTGCAATATATTCACTCATTTGGGAGCCTTTCCAAACTAAGGATAGATTCCTTTCCAAATATCATATCCCTTTCATTTTGCTATTTGAATTCCACCACTTCCCTTGATCGATCATAGCTGCATATGTTAACATCAACCACAAGAATGTCAGTGTCTTGTAGACATGGCATTTTGAAGTGCAAACTGATCTGTTAAAAAAACTTAGATATTTGGACTGAAGGCAACTTGTGCTTGCTAAATTGTCCTAAACTGCAATGATCATCAATTTGTACATATTTTTTTTGTCTAATCACATTTTTGATATCTGTTTCTCATTTGTATGGAATTAAAGACAGGTATACAATGAGAAATGCATGTACTAATTGTTGAAGTACTAAATATTTTATGGATAATTATTTTCTTTATTGAACTACATTAATACTTCAATGATAAAAAAGCTCACCTTAATGAGAAAATACTGTGGGATGTTTGTACATATTTTTATTGCCAATTTGTTTGTTAGGATGTAAGCAATCATTATCCTACACTTCTGTACCCTAAAACACAAATTGTTTTCTTCTCTTTTGAGATGAATGTTTGAATCAAATGTTGTAGAGATCGTAAGATGGTTTCAAATTAATTCCCTACCAACTATGACAAGATCCCCATGCAAACAGAAAACAGTTGCTTCATATGTACAATAACCAATGTAATACTTTACTTATCAGTGATATTTAAAGATAACTGACAAATTGTCAGTCAAAACAACAGTCGAAACAAGAAGTGACATATGGGATATATCACTTGCTATGGGAAGAAAAACAAAATGAGTTTTATTAACAGAACTTCTTAAAGTGAAAGAGGAATCAATACAGTTCTTGTTTTATTTTTAAGCAGTAATACTGTATGTAAATGGAAAATTACATCTTGATCCGATAACTCATTAACTTTAATTATTATTAATCCACCAATAACTAGTCTCTCTGTAAAATGTGTGTATTTTTATCTGCTTGAATGAAAACTATCAATTTATATTAAACTGCTTTGACATTTTGATATTCTGTGTCTTATAATAATTTCATCATTTGTAATTTTTACTATTATTTACATTTATAATTCATGACAAAAATATTAATTTGTTTTTAATTGTATTACCATCTCTTTAAACCTTTGTTTAAGTTTAACAGTATATATAACATTCTTGATTTATTCTATCTTTGTTAACTGTTAAGTTAAATTCAATCTAGTCATTTGACTTGTGATTAGTTTAACCAGCTGACCTCACCTAAACCTCCCATAGGACCACCACATTTACCAAAGAGGATAATGATTTCCTGTTTGAGAGCTGAGTGTATCTATCAGTTTGTCAGTATGGGACCCTGATGGACGGGATTTCTCACTTTGCTGACCCCACGATTCCAATAAGATCCCTGTTGACAGGTTGTAAATATGGAGGTCAGATTTGGTTGGTGTAGTTATATTTGGTGTCACAGAGAGGTTGTACATTTTAGATAAGTTAAAAGTCTTATATTAATTACTGCATGGACTAAAAGAAACTTTTAGATGTCAAGAAATCCTATCTGTTAATGTCTTATCAAAATTGATCGCAGAATAAACAGTCTGTACGTCAGTCTGTTCCAACTGTATCCAAAATATACCTGATCTTCTGTCTTGACCAAAGATTTGTTATGCAATGTCATTTGAGAAGAGCATGGAAAGAGTATCACTCTACCGTTGATATGACAAATATAGAGTGGAACCTTGAGAACGTAGCATAAAGGTCATCCAGAGTACAACTGATAAGACTGTACATCCAGGAATATCACTGTGCTTTAAAGATTCCACTTTACATGATAACATGTCACCAAATCTGCTGGCTATAAAGTTGAGCTAAGACACTAATATGCTGCTTGCAGTATGTTTACCTCTGTGAAAACTAACAGTTTCCTTATTAGAGAGTTGCTTGTTTATTTATTGGTTTTCAAAGACCTAGAGGTCACATGTTTGAAAAACCTTTGCAAATCTCATTTTCATAAAAGACCGTTCAGTGAGGACAAAACATAGCACAAGCACATTGCATTTGATATATTTAACATATTTCAAATCAAAATGACTCCAACATCTTATTAAAGGTCCAATATTATGCTTTTTTTAATTCATGTCATTCAGCTGCCAGATGTACAACTACACTGTATTTGAAATGTCTTGCCCCAAAATATTCATGGTCATCAATATCTTTGATTGAATATTGATAAAATCACTTCTGCCCCGAAAAGCTCGGTGTTAATGGGGCATGGCTCTGAGCTCCTATATTTCCACCTCCCTACCCCCTCTGAGCTGCCTCTATCAACAACTCCCTTCCCTCTCGGATTTTTCTCATGTTTTTCACTCTTGTTAATAACTGTTGATTTCTCTGCATTGAGCGTGGAGCCACCTTCTCAGTCAGCCTAACGTGAGTCCATTGTTCATTATGTAAACACTACATGGGCTGATCCTATTGAGACCACCGGTAAACATTGCGGAGAATTTAAAACACACAGTGTTTGCAATTGGGACAAAAATCAGTGGCAACGACAACAAATGTTTACAGACAGGACATAATTAACGCTGTTTCTCTACTTATGAGCGGTGTGGACACACGCAGCTGTTTTTGCTATGACGATGAGGATACGCCTTTAGCAGACCCACTCACATGACTGAAGCGGAGCTAACTAGTTAGCCAAATGCTAGCTTACCTCAACAGTTTGTGAGGAACTTTCAGTGTGTAGCTCTGAGGTAGGACATTACAATGTCTACCGTAGCCTTAACGAACTCCCCCTCAAGGATGGCCATGCCCTTTGGCATGTTAACCAATCAATTTTGTGAATCACTCTGTCCAATCACAGAGTGCAATTTGTTATGTCACAAATTGCACTCTAGCAAAATCTAATCATTCATTCCGGGCCATGGATTCCTCAAATTCCAAATATTTATTGATGCAGGTATCATTTCTTTACCAGATTTTAGGGTTAGGGAGGAACACTATGTATATGTAGACACCTGAAAAAATTTGATTTTCATAATAGGATCCCTTTAAGACTTACAGCCCAATACCTCAAAATGAATGAATGAATGTTACAGTAGAAAACACTTTTTTGTTGTTGTTTTTTATATTTCTGTGAAGAGAAAAGAGAAAGAGAGGGACCATTTTCACTCTGCTGAAGATGCAAGAAAGCAAACAGAGCCGTCCCCAGGCAAACACATGGCAATAGAATACAGGAATGGAAATTAGTCCAGAATTATAATAATATACGTGGCCAGAAGCCTAGAGAGACTTCTGATACAAATAGAGTAAATACATGTTTCTCAGGTAGGAGAATGCTCAGGTATTATTTCATTTATATGATGAAATGTACAGTTGCATAGACTGTTCTCATTTGTTCTTCATACAGTATGTTTGTACACATGCTGAGCTGGTCACCTGGCCCAAAGGATTAGAATGCTAACCAGTTTACATTCTGCCCACAGCTTTTGAAATGATTCAATTTTCCTAATCTTGTTTAGCTTTAGAGTATGTGGCTTTGAGGCAATATGGCATCCTTTTTCAATCATGGATCCTTTGAGGACATTTGCATATCTAAATTTTGTACTGAAATTCAGGACAGGCTCTGCTTTGCGGCCCTCTGAAAAGCCCAAACTAAGAAGCAATGCTGGGTCAACCTAGAGGCTTAATATATGTTTGATGTGTAGAGATAGCCACCTGCTTTCCCCCTCTTACTCCAGTTTCTAAGAAATGCTAAATTCCTGCTTGATGTTAATGGGATAGTCTGCTATTCTCCATCATTCACATTCTCAGATGTAGAAAGGACACTGAGTTTATTCCTCCCAGATTGATGACATGAACATTTTGTTTTTCTCTGGCATGCAAATAAAATGTAGTCGTAGGATTTTAACCATGATACATTTTCTCTTTCCAGCCTGTTTGTATTTCACATTATTTAGTTTGGAATCTTACAAGATTAGTGTTTACAACAGTTGTACAAAACAGGTCGGTGTACTTTCTTACTGTACTTATCTTACTTTAAGATATTTGAACTATTCCTCATATCTATCAAATCTATCAAACCATCTGGTTGTACATATAGATTAAAAGTATTTGAACTAATTTAAACTACATTGCAAAAGAAGCACATTCACTGGTTTGTGCACACATACCCAGGCATGCTGCAATTACCTGCAAGAGTTAACGTGCACTGATCTAGAAAATAATTGAGAAGTGCTGAGAGGTTTTCCATTCCAAATGGTCCCCTATGAATTGAGTGTTAAGTCTTCATGGCACGATGATGCAGAAGACATTTGTTCCTCAGATTTAGCCAGCAGGGAAGTAGCAGCAGACTAAATGAAAACAGATCTCTTCCACATATTTGTGCAACATCTCAGATAGCAAGGAAGCAAAAACTATTTGCTCAACCGAAAGAAAATACTTGTACTATGTACTCCATAATCTAATAATTGAAATTGAAAGAATAAATAACACATTTTCAAATAAGTGCATATTTTTATTGATAATAAATTTAATAGTCAATATTTTTTTTATCCTTAACTGATGTAAAATTAAATGTTTTGATAATATTCACAAAATAGATTATTGTTGCATGGTTTATTTTTGATGATGTACTATTATCTGATGACATATTTCAGTTCCTTCAGCATTTGTTTTTCTGATAAATTGTAATTTTGGCAATATTCTAAAATCATTTGTAAAAGTACTTTTGTATACTAAACAGTGGAACTTCAGGGCTCCTTCTCTGATAAAGGATTCATGTCACACAACGTGAATATTGTTTCAGAGACTAAAATGCAACATGAAAAAGAGATCAATCTTTCTAATCCCAAAAGTCCATCTTGATCTCAGAGCTCGGATGCTCACTCAAGAGAGAAAAAAATATTAAACAGCGACAAATATCGTTTCTCCGTTCCTCGCTAGATGTATGAGATAAAGCGAAATGTCAGCAAAAATACTAAAGCTGCATGTCAGCAAAGCCAGCTGACAGACGGGAGGGAAGAGGTAAAAATGTTCTATCATGTCCGACAAGGTGTTCTTTTTGAGATTTAAAGATCACTGCACAACTTTAAACGTGTTTGTCGCAGGGAACTATCATGGGCTTCACAAGAACTTTATCGTCTTGGGCTGAAGGTAAGGGAGAGGGAGAAAAAAAGGTCCATTGCTATTTATCTTAGCCAGGTTCCCTTCAAAGGCAACAAATAAATTACAGTGTACATTTGATACAAATTGATTTCTTAACTCAAATAACAATGTTGTCCCCCCGGTCAGGGCCATGTGTCACTCAGTCGCCAGTCTGAGTGAAAGCCTCAATCTGTCTCTGTGATAGAAATAGGGTTGACACATCTCCACCAAGGAATGCTAATCACGCGGGCCTGGCCTGGCCCTTTGTGGGCAGGCCATGATAAGGAAAATCAGTTTCCCCTCCTGTCAGACGCTGGGGCCTGCACCCTGATCGCTGTCTGGGAGGAAACAAGCCATGGACCTGGAAGTTACTGTCCTAGTTGTTTTGTTGTCTCGGTGTAGCTACATGACAGAGGAGAGAGAGAAGGAGAGAGAGAGAAAGCAATGGATGGGGGGACGCTGAAACAAGGGTAGTGAGGAAAAAGCAGTGGAAGGAAGACGGGATGAGACAGAGGTGACAGAGGCAAATGGTGAAGCAATAGAGGAGAAAAATGAATGAAAGACAGAAAAAAGAGAGACAGAGGAAGAGATCAGGATGGATGCTGTGGTTCTAAAGCTTATGCGGCAGCTGCAGCATCGGTGATGGAGCTGGAGTGAACCCCACTGAATATCTTGAGCCGATCTTATCAACGCTGGGAGAAATGAGATATTGGAAGGAGCTGTTGAGTGCTCTCACAGCTGAGCAGGTTAATAGGGTTGGAAGGCCGGCCACAGGCTAATTGGATTTGCCGTGGCTTGATAAACAGTGGCAAGGCTTTTTTGCCAGCCAAACATACAGGTCGACTTCACCACCACCCCTGCCCCCCCACCCCCTAAAGCCCACTTCTCCCCCTCCATAACCACAACAACCTTAGAGAGAGACGGGGAGAGCAGAATGCAGGCTATTTTCTTCTCCTTATTCCCAACAGGCCAGACTAGGAGGGTCTGTTTGTGTATCTTTGTGTGACTACATCTGTGTCAGCGAATGTGTTGAGAGCGAATGAGAGAAACATAAAGAGAGAGACAGAGAAAGAGAGAGCAAGGACGAGAGACAGAGTTGGCCATCTACTGATTTTAATCAAATACCATTTAACCTGTCTGACCTCCAGGAGTCATCACACATGGCTGGATCAAGCAGGGATGCACATCTCTCCTGCTTGGCATTAGAGGAGCGAGTGTAAAGAGGGTCTCTGTTCAGGCTGTGATTTTAACACCTTTTCTTTAAAAGAAAATGTCACTTTCCACATTGTTACCCTTGTTAATCTCAGTTTACGGTAAAAGAGGTATTACTTTGACAAAACACTGTACGAGCACCGTGTTGGGCAAATGTTTGTGGCTAAAAAAAACCTAAAAGCCACGCATAACTTGTAAAAATACAATCAAAATATTTGTACAGGCAAAAGTGAAAAAAAAATTGTATTTCCGATTAGAAATGTATTTTCAGTTTATTATTAAATATTGTCCAGTGAACTTCGTCAGCGACCACATTTGACCCATTCATCTGACGTTCC